>JASANN010000100.1:53107-199655 GCA_031762395.1 Calameuta pygmaea | reverse complement strand
CCCCCCCCCCCCCCCCCCTTGACAAAGGTTGTAATTTACCCATAGGATTACTGTACAACGTCTGGTGAATTATTCGTGGGATTTGGTCGGGCACGCCGGTACCTACTTATTGTTACTCAAAGTCTCCAAGGAAGGCGGTCTGCCAATTCAAACGTGTTCGTGACTCCAGTGCGTATAATACATATGTACACAATCATTAATCGAATAGCCTTGACTCTCGATAAATTAGCAAAACTCTCATCCACCGTACAAGCTCTTAGTTTCAAGGTCAAGAAATACCGCTCCTTCAATTATTTCAAGAACTTTTAATCAGACCAATAATAAAAACAGTTTATAATTCTTAAATAAAAAAAAATTATTATTCACCGGTTCGTTCTCAATTTTTCAAAATTTCCAATCAATTTCCAGACGTTAAGATTTACATGCCGTTATGCATTAATTACAATAGGGGTGACTATTCAGCTGTCCAAAGTTCAAAGGATCGTCGTCGTTCTAGTTGGTACCATTCACAGTCGACACCTACTCAGGTATGTCGTTAACCTTGGAGCTTGTGGTACACCTGGTGCACCGAACCCTAAATCGACGCAGACAAAGTTAACGTCGATATTAAAGAGCGTTGCACATTAATATAGAGCACCCCTGTTGGAATAACCCAGACTGTATAAAAATTCAAGTCACGTTAGGAGAACATGAATGAAGGAAATAAAAAAATTTCTTTTACCACAACTGACAATTAATATCTTGGCCCTGATGACTCTTGGAATAATAATGATGATGATGAAAGATAAAATATTATATTTAACCAGTGTCCAGTGCCGAAAGATAAGAGATGCAGGATAAGACGAAAACTTCGTCTATGACTTAACCTTAGACAGGGGTAGGTTATCGATAATCGGAATATCTGGTTGGTACCCATTGGTACCATAACGTATTAATATGTACATACCAGTCACTGCTCTAATATCAGCCCATATAAGGGACCTTGCTTCCCCATTCGTCCTGTATATACCTTAATAAACACTTGGAAAGCCCTGTTCTACTTTTCGAAGCGAATAAAGGAGAAGCTTTGTATGGGTTAGAGGTCGGTTCAAATATATCGTAGGGATTAGTCGGCTCATGGAAGTCTGGCTTGTGGGTATTGGGGTTGGATGTTAGTATAGGTTAGGTTCAGTGCGCATGCGCGTAACCATGGTTACAAGTGGTTCCTGCGACCACTGGCCATTCCCGTCAAATATTTCCACCCGCAAGCTAAGCCGTATAAAAGCCTCGTTGCTCGTAAATGATTTTTCATTAATTCTATTAACCTCACGAGCCGATCGTTAAACTTATTTTAAAAAGATGTCGACATTTTTTAACGTTTACAAACATCGTCCAGGCGTCTCGTGATTTCACTCGTGACACGGGCTGTTGCACCATTTTACGAAGGGGAGGAAAAAGTGTGACGCATCGACGCTAAGGGACTCGTCATCAACATCATCAACTTTATGAAGATCGGTGATAGTTCAGTGTACGTCGCAGTGTGTTTCTTGCTCCCGAGTGATAAATAGATAACAAGAATGAAGATTTGGAATTGTTGAATCTGACGTTGATGAGTTTGTCAACTTGTGATCGAAGGACATTTAATATTTTCAACGCACGTTACTCTTTGATGCTGCAGTTTAGAGTGACTTTTGATTACATTGCGTAACGCGTTATACGATCCAAGTTATCGTAAATTTGACTTTGAACCGTTGACAGATATTGACAATCGTTACTTTTGTTGCGACTCAAATTTTCATTTGATTTCTACATGACGCTTTATCGCGTCGCTGTAGTAAAAACGAAATAGAATCAACAGCGAAGCTCAAGAAGTTCTTTCCCGAAGGCACCGTCTTTGTAACGTGCTATTATTTTTACTTTATTTTATATGTCGCGCCGTGTCACGCGAATCCAGTGAATTATTACCCTACAGATTGTCCATTTGGAGTTACAGGTTCGTTCACACTGTCGAATGTGAGGCAGGGATTTGAGTGTCTTTTTTTTTCTGTCAACGTACCAACTTTTTACGGGTTTATAAGTTTTGCTGTAAGGTGCGCGACAAGGGTGCTAGAAGCATGTGAGTAAATGGCTGTGGGACGACCGATCCACCCTTCAAAAAACCTACTATGGGCATCTGCCTGGACACTGGTTAGTATCATTAATATATTTGTTGCTGGCAGATACTTTGGGAATTATTTAATTTACGAAGTCGCTATTTTGAGGACGACTGTCTCAGCAAAATTGGTTACATTTTTTTTCAATGTTAGGCATCCACTTTTGTGACCGCTTAGAAATGTTTCGTTAGGTTAGATTAGGTCAGAACTCCAATGCCGTGACGTCCCAAGGTAGTAGTTCAATAACATTAACTTGCTATTGTGAACGTCCCTTAATTTTTCGTGTCCCCAAAGTATCTCATTGACAAACGTATATGTATATATTATATTGCCCTCAGACCATGTCCTGACAAAACTTAGAATTGAACTCAAATCCTTTTGCACGCTTTTTATCTCGGTGAGCATTCAAGTAAATTGTATTTAAGATTTGCAAACAGAACAACGTATAGCTCTGCTCCTATGCGCTCTGTACGACCCAAAACATACTTTAAATGCTAATAAGTTTGACTTTAAATTTAACGAATTTATAGCCTTTCTTGGAAATTTTCTGAGCGGCAGTGTATAAGTATCTTAACGACTTCGAGGAATAATTAGAGTTTGCGTGACTGACATCCCTTCTAAGAATTTTTCGATATAGCGTGGATCACTGATGGATCATTATATATGATCCATATAAGATCCAACACAGATACGTCTAATAAGACTGTACCTACTACATTTTTTATTAGAAAAATTATCTGCGGCCTCTATATGAGGTAGATCGAAAAATTGATCTGACAAGGATTCCTTACGATAAATACAGCTGGGATCGAAAATTGATCTATTTATGATTTTCTGCGTATACTAAGAAAATACAGTACGAAAGCTTCGATCAATTTATAGATCATAGATTGAATCGACATCGAAACAGTCGAAGCTATATTTTCATCTGAAATTTTTAACACGAGATCCCAAGCGTGAACCCGTCATAAAGGGTCGATTAAAGATGACCAAGAAAAGATAAAAAAAAAGAAAAGAGCGCATAAAAGAAGATACCTGCGTAAGACGAGCCCTCGAAATAAATAAAAACGAAAAAAAAAACCCAAAATTAAATATAAAAACAAATCATTCCGTTTATCCCAATAAAAATTGTCATAAACTTACCCACAATTAATTATTTTCCTAGAATAATATTAGTTATAATTAAAAAAAAATTGTGTCAATAATTATCTAAAGAGCATTAATAAAATCTTAATCGCCCCAGTTATTCCATAGAACAAAATTTGTTTATCCTAATCGATTCCAATGTCGTTAAAATAATCAACGTTCGCGGGAATCACT
This sequence comes from Calameuta pygmaea, assembly GCA_031762395.1. NCBI lineage: Eukaryota > Metazoa > Arthropoda > Insecta > Hymenoptera > Cephidae > Calameuta > Calameuta pygmaea. The sequence goes on along the minus strand of JASANN010000100.1, from coordinate 196,203 downwards.
CACCGATCCCTGATAACACTATCAGCAGTACTTCCCATTGATTAAAAAAAAAGTGACAATCATCTACACGAATCATAAATACCTCAATACTAAATTCGATTTGAAATTAAATTTGAAAGATGGGCAAAATCAAATGTCAAGGGTCAAACGACACAACTATATGACAAACTACAAAAAGATTTAATAACTATAATGAAAAGTTGAGAAAGAACCCTGAAAGCAAATTGTACGACGTAAAACAATCCAAGGACTGCATGGATAGATTTACATATAGACGCATTAGCATAAGCATATGCATCTGTAATAATGTCAATTTAAAAAAAAAAGACGTCCTTATCCAAGCGTTTCGATTGGCCAATTACGTTTGCGGCTGCATAGATATTTCCTTAGGTATGTTAAATCCTCGAGTCTCCGTGTCCATAGCGACAGACGAGCTGCAAGTAGTAAAGCGACGTACAGGTCAGACACGGAGCAGTGACGTAATATACTTGAAAAATTGACCAATCAGAATACACCGTAATTTAAATCAGTGTGGTCACGTGACGTAATTCTAATAGCTATTAAACCATCATTCGTTAATGTTAAAAATAACAACAATGATCGTACCAACTGTCATTCACGTTGAATGCAGCTTAATGCAGCTGCAACGAATATGACAGTCAATGTCCACGTGGTTGAATCAACGTGTTTTGTATTGCGTTTGATCATGCGAGTATCTACATGGTTCGCTATGCTAGTATCGTATACGTACAGAATACTCGTATGCACTGGTGACGACGTACGAGCACGCGACGTATGGCGACACGTAAGACATGCATGCAACACGTGTGCATGGGGATTGATAGGACCGTTCGATAAAAACGTTTAATGATGATTCAGGCAAAAAACGGGGTATTTCGTAGAGATGTTTTTGAGAAATTTTTATTAAATTTTTCAAAAATTATCCTTACGCCAGAATTTATGATCAATTGATGTTTCAATGTTCTGGGGTTGTATATTTGATACGAGGAGGCGGGGAGGGGTGTTAATTATTTTTTTCATTTCAGATTAGCAATTTTTTACAATCATTTATTTTATCCAATCTTTGATAACGTAAAATGACAAAAAGTCTCTAATATCTACAGCTACTGAAGTTCATAACTATATATTCTTTCTGATTACCAGACGTCGTATCCTTTGTTACGTCGTTACGTTACCTATTAATTAATCGGGAAATATTAGTAAAAGGTCAAAAAAACGAAGCCATAAATTTAGATATGTTTCAGTATGTGTATAATATATAATATTTTATTTATTTATCCACACACACACACCCACGTATGTATATGATTTTATAAAGCATCCATTTAGATGAATTTACATGAATCTACACACAAGAGGAAGATTGATGGAAATTAAGCGGGAAATTCAAATATAATATATATATATATATATACACACAAGCGGTGTATGAACATAACATAATAAATGTGGTAATTGCGCGATCGACGTGTTAAAACTGTTTTCAGTAGTTTTGACGCGTAAAAACAAGATACAGTAAAGCACGAAATGTTTGCGCTTATAAAATCAGACAGTCAGAGTCAATCATAATGTGAGATATATATATATATATATCCACTTGTTATCGCTAGTCACGCGAATAAAGCAGGCACTTCGTATCAACAATCCTCGGACCGAATGAATTCCGACAATAAATTTTCTACAAGGAGTACTTATATGGTGTAAGTTCGTGTCTATGCACTTTATCTTTAAATCATCGTTTGTTCGATTGCTCGATAAATTCGGATGATTTCTATAATTCGATAAGTAATGCTCTGCCGTTCGATTTGTAGTAAATCAGTTGCGCAGCTAATCAAAGGCATAGAGATAAAAATATGAACGTATACGCCGTGATACTTGCATCGTGTAACGTGACCTTTGCGAATCGCAACGTTGAACTTGACTCGAAAATTCGTCGATGATTCAAAACTTGGATTTATGATTTTTAGATTAATTTTTTTCTTTTTAATTCTAATTAAATTTTTCTCGTGTTGTCGTTGCACGTCAGAAATGACCTACTAAGAGTCATGATACGTGGAAACGAGGGCAAGTCTACCAGCTAGGTAAGAAAGCTGACATAGTTTGATAAGAGTGATAACAATTTACTTTGAAAATAAGGTTAGACGTAAAATTTCTTGAGCTTTCTCGCTCGTTCTGGAGAAAAGGTCTAGTTTTCATAAGTTAATGAATTTTTTATCATATTTGTTAATCGTTAGTGTCGTGATCGATAGAAAATTTAAGAAAAATTTTTATCAAATTATGACGTCGTTCAAAAGGCTATTATGTGGCTCGTTATCGTTGTTTATTAATTTTATTTTGATCGTGAAGTTTTTGGCGTTCGGGAATTTTACAGGAGTATGATAAGAAGTGGGATCGGTTATTAAATTACAGATTGATTTCGTTACTAGACTTGAGGATTACATGTAAAAACGATTTCAAGGTCGTATTGAATTTTCATTTTAGTCGTTCATGCTAAGCAGTGTCTTCGGTAATTTATCAAGTTACGAAGATTCAATGAAAGTGGAATTGACGTGTACGTGAAAATCGATAATATCAAAGAGACAATTTTATTGGATATTGGGGCACTGGGAACGACGTACTTTTACCTCAATATGACGATAAGACCTGTCAAATGGATTTTTACGGAAGTATAAAGTTCATTAATGATTCTCGTTATACTACGTGAATAAAAAGTAAAAAAATTATATCAGATTAATCATTGATTCTAAAATACAGTGAAACATTGGCACGCGAATAAATGCATTATTTACGGGTGAATAATCAATAAATTTAACATGAAAATGATACGTAAAATTATAGAAAATAAAACAAATATAGATTACAAACATACACGGCATTCGTATAAGTCGAATTTTCATTAACACGGTGTTACGCGACATTGGTAAATGTTTGACAAATATTTCATAAAGAACAATAACGTTTTTTACTTCTCTCTCTTTTACAAAGTTACAAATAAAAGGGTATTTATCATTGTTATTGCGTTATTACGTTTAAATATCTCGGTAAAGAGAAAATATAAAGTTATCGGGTTGAACGTTAAACGAGGTTCGGGTATTCTAATTAATTAATTATTGCACAGCGGAAAGTTTTTATATTACGATTAATGAACACGAGTGTTTAACGTTTGAAAATTATACAGTTTCATCTGTGTTTGAGCGAGAGTTATAAGTCTGTATACGTAGTATCGATAATCACCCGTTCACGGCAAATCGAAAGCACAAATTACCAAAGCTTAATAACGGTTAATAAGCATGTACACACATGGGCTAGAACCCTCCAGTACGATTAAATATTTATACTGCAAATTATAGTCCAACGAACGAAAGAATAATTTTGTCGATCATTAATAGGGATATCAAGCCTTGTAATAACTGAAATATACTTTTTCCATAGTTTCAGTATAAATTTAAGACTAACCAAAGAGATACTTGCATTTTGAAGGATAAGTCCAATTCACATAGTGACATTCGTTGAAGGAGTCGCACACAGTGGTACAAAATGGAGGTTATGTACTCATATGTCACTTGCACGTAGATTTATATTTTAATTAGATTGTTAGGTTTTGTTAAAAGATTATTTAATGTGAATTAGTAGATAACAGTTAGTCGAGGATTTAAACTACGTTTAATATGTAGCGTTAATTCACGCCGAAACTATGTATAACCTGAAGTTAGCTGCGTCATTCGATTTCTATGGTGATGCCACCTTCAGGTGGTACTTGTGCACTGAGTAGCCACGTTTAGTTAAAATGTATCTTTATGTTTATGAATCTTTTTGAAATGTTTTTTTTTTTAATTATTTTCTTTACAGAGCAACAGAATGGATCCCAGGTGTTCGACGAGAGCAATGTCCGTGGTACGGGGAGATGGCGTGGTGAAGCAGGACTCCTGGCGACGCCACCGGATGGACGTTTTCCTATGCAGAATGTCGGACCGGTTAACTTTGAGACACCCAAAGTGCCAGTCATTTTTGTTCTCGGTTCGTAGTCATTAATTTTATTTACTTAATTAGCAACGAGATTAAGAGTACGTCAGTTTTATTGTACAGCTTGACATATTATTGGACTAATGGAATTTCGACAGAAATGCCATGGTACATACACAGTATATTTTACAGGGTGATATAATGTTAGTGGTAACACGAAATACTTCAGGATTTACTTTTGTCTCGAATTCTTTTCAAAGATAATTATTGTCCTTAAAAATGATTTCTTGTTTCAGGTGGTCCAGGAAGTGGCAAGGTGACGCATTGCGATAATTTGATGCAGGAAAAAAAAGGCATAGTACATATTAATATGACAGATCTACTACAGCAATATGCATTAGGAAATGGTGAGAGAAATTTTTGTCTAGACGGTTTTTTTTTAAAAATCAATTTCAATAATTAATGGATTTAATGATAATAGTTATCAGAGTGGTATGATAATAAGCCATTGTAATTAATCATTGTACACACGTCGCACTAACCCTTAGCTCAAAAGGTATTACGCCGTTTGATACCGTCTGACGGCTCGTACATATCGACCAATACATGGACCACATTTAAATGGGAATGTGTACGAAAAGATGCTATATTTTGTCGACTTTCAAAATATCGGCGGTTTAAGGATTAAAATAATTACAGGGACTGTTCACGTATCGCAAATAGTAGTCTGCATCGTTTACTAGGAATAATCGATATTTCGCAATTTCATATAAATAAATTTCCATCATTTGAATGCTTTTTAACAATATGCGTACAATAAATTATACGTTGAATTGATTAATCGTTAATCATCTTTACCCACTGATCATATTGATCTGTGATCTATGAACGAAAAACTTAGGTTTTGTCACAGACTATCGTCCTTCTATCAATGATAAGAGAATTCATAGTGAATTCTTAAGTGAAAATTAATGCACGTACAAGATCAAGATAGTGAAATAATTTTTAATCACCCATAAAGTTACAGTCATTCAATATATTCATAAAATTATAATGACAGTATCTGAGTCAACGATTCTTTACCTGCTTATCAGTAATTCAAATTACAGTCCAACTGTTAAATTTTGAAATTGCTTTGAGTCAATAATTACACCTTCGTTTCACTTAATTTTATGTAAATAAAAAAACATTTTTTATTTACACAACAGATATGCAAGACTTCGGTCTTCTGAGTAGTAAAACCGTGTCCGAGGTTCTTATGCTCGAGATAAAGATGTCACCAGGTGCCAAGACGTTCCTGGTCAGCGGCTATCCAAGAAATATGCGGGACGTGGTCGAGTATTCCGAGAGGGTGAGTAACACATATAAATAAAAAATAAAAAAATGGAATTGCCCATTTCGTCAATTTGAAGGCAACATAAGATACCAAGGTGACCAACAATGGTACATTTACTTTATACCATTATCAAAATTTTCAATCAAAGTGTACTTGGATTTTTTTATCGATTAAATAGTAACTGTACCCCAGGGATATTCAAAAAAAGAATCGTAGTTTCATATGTGAAGGCAAAATGAATTTCCCAAAAAAGCAAAATTTTTTTATTTAACCATCTACGTCATTCTCGAGCTGCGAATAGTCCTCGGTATAGCAATATTGAATTTCTTAAACCTGCATGTCAAGCGTTAAATGACGACAGCGACGACCAATTGGCATCGTGGAAAAACTGGCAAGAATAATTCAGAGATTTTTTTTTCGATATCAAGTAATTTGAAACTTACATGGTTTTATACTGCTTCACATCGAAGGGATACATTTATTGATCTGACTGTGTTAACGTGGTCCTTGGGGGAAAAAAATGCTTCTCTCTTCAAGTTAAGTCGCAAATATTCATACGATAAGTATCCATCGCTAATGAAACTGTATATACGTTATCTTACCTTCCTTCCTTTATTAAAAAATCCATCCATAATAAAATCCATCGCAGAAGGAAATATTTGATTTAGAAAAATATTCATCTTTTCAGAAAGTGACATGTTGGTTAGTAAAGAAAACTGGTTCATATGCAGCCCTGGTGTATTTTGTCAGGCGCGTTACTCCAGTCAGATATATAATATAGAAAATGCATATCCTATCCTATCCTTTCCTATCTTGTCTTCCAGTGTCCTTTGTCACGTGTACAAGAATGAAAAAGAACCCGATGAGGAAAGACGAAGAAGAACGTTTTTCAATAATTGACAGTTGAATCGAAGCGAAGTCAAAAATACATACAACCATACTTGCATCGAGAAGATCTAAGAAGAAAACAATGAGCGGCTACTAAAGAGACAAAATGATCATTCGAAAAAGAGTTTAACGACGCTCAAACAAAAGACTTAAGAACAGACGATGATCGCAATACATGAAAAATCCGCTACTGCGCATGCGCACCAAATTTGATAAGCTAATCGAGAATCGACATTGTCCCATTCAACTGAAACAGCGTACAGTGTATATATATTTTTTTTTTTTTTTTTCGTAAGCCCAATGGAAATAGCGAAAAATATTTAACACGAACCAACTGTGCCATTGACCTCAATTTCCAGTGGCTACTATACACGTGAAATACTTTCCACGAAATCCAATCGTTATTACGAATTATTTAATATTCATATGAATTCAAATTTAAATGTTACGTCATACTGCACTTTGCCTGCACCGACTATGCTGGAATTTTTGACAAAATTTTATTAATTCGCAACCTTCGATGGTTGCTCAGATAATTTTTATATACACTTTTCAATTACTTAATTAAAAGTACTTTGCGATCAGAAGATCTTATGCATAGTCAGATATCGCTGGAATTTTCTTTTTATATGTTACTTGGTAGCTTCGCGAATTTTCATGTTACGTTTGTTTTTTTTTTATCGGCATCGAAATTGGGGCGACATCGAAATAAGCCGTGACGCGCTGGTATCTCCTAATAAATAAATAATGTACTGTAAGGACAGTCATGGAATCGATTCGCGAATATTAGGTCGCTTCGCACTCTGATACAAAGATATAGATGTATGATATATATGTGTATGGGATGTGACGCATTTTAGTCATTGACATTACATGGAAGTAAGAGTTATTTTTTATAATTAAAAATATTTTTAACGTCCAATCGTTAATTTGAACTTTACACTGATTCGCTGATTTGTTAATGTAATAAAATTTCTTCACAGATACAAATTGTAAACGGAGTAGTCCTTGTATCCTGGAGGCAGGAAGTCCTGGAGCGACAGATCGATTATGGGGCACAACTTGGTCATGTGATTTTGGGACTTGCCAGAATGGAGCTTCACAACTTTTATAGAAACGTCATGCCTGTTGCTGAGTATTTTGATCAGAGTGGACTGCTGCTTGCTGTGAGTCCAATATTTCTTTTCTTTTCTTTCTTTGAATAATTTTTTATCATCTTCTTCAGTCTAGAATGGTGTTTTGATGAATTAAAAAAAATGTGTATTAAGACAGCGACTGGATTGCTGGTTGCTGGTTTTTTTCATGCTGGACTGTGCAGAAAGCTGGGATAAAAATTGAAGCTTTTGAAGTTTATTGTTAAACTATTGAAAAATCGATAAACAGATATTATCAGAAGACGTTGCTCACGTGTTTGCGTGACCGATATGTTTTATAAAGGCGTATTATCAGTAACAGCTGCAATCTCGAAGCAATAAACTAGTCATGCGATGCCGATATGTGCAGCTGGAATAGCATTTAACTGTAGTATCAAAGCAATACTGTTATCGAAATATTTGATATCAATACATTGTTGTACATTGCCAAGAAATAGACTTTAGAATCTCACAATTTTGATAATCGAAGGACTATGATTTATTTTGATATTTATATTATAGATTAACGGAGAACGAAATCCTAGTGAAGTTTACATCGACTTCCGGGAAGCCGTTATGAAGATTCTTGGACTGTCAGAGGATGAAAATTTACCAAGGGACGCTCCGCGTTCCCTGGAGGCTGAGGTTAGCCAGAGTATTTTCAAACTGTCGAAGATTATATAGAAAAACTTAATATTAATTCGAAACGCGGTTAATTAGGTGGCCGTGGAAAGGAACGAAGGAATGGAAGGTTCGCCAGCCATGAAGCACATAGTTGTGGCGGAAATGTCGCCTCCGCCACCGTCATCGCCTGACGCCCACATGAAACCTTCGAAAACCGCTGACAAACCCCGCAAGGGGATTCCCTCGTTTATTTGGGTGATTGGTGAGTTTGGAATGAAATGATATAATAAAAGAAAATGAACACAAGCAGCAAGCCTGACTCTTTAATTAATTAAAGGTGGTCCTGGAAGCAACAAAGGTAACTTATGCAGCCAGGCAGTAAGAAATTTGCCAGGATGGGTTCATGTCAGCATTGGTGGCCTTTTGAGAAATATGGCGTCCTCAAATCCACTAGTGAACAATGCCATTGTTTCCGGTGAGATGGTACCACAAGACATTGTCATGCAGGTAGTAGAGCAACAGGTACTGCTTAACCGGGATACAGATGGCATTGTCATCGACGGCTTCCCCAGGGACCTTAGTCAGGTTCAAGAATTCAAGAACAAGGTACCCTTTTACTTTTAATTATAGTCGTTTTGCTTTACCTAAGCTAGACTTCTTTGTGACATGGTGTTATTTTCAGTTCGGTCAGGAACCTCCTTTGCTTTTGCTGGACTGCTCGAAACTTCAACTAGGTCGTGGAAGATTGGACGACAGTGTGTCAGCCTTCAGGAAGAGGCTGGAACTCTTTCGTGAGATGTCCCTTCCAATGCTGAAGACATTAGACAATGATAATCGTCTTACAATAGTATGTATTTTTGATACACCATATAGGTTTGAACCCCTTAGCTGACCTAAGACATGTCCTAGGTAAGGGACTGGTCCCTGAGTGAATTTCGGTCTGCCAGATTGGGGGTTAATAAAGTAAGGGTTGATTTTGAGCCACACGAATTGCATTTAACATTTGTCTTAATGTATCAAAGGTCGATGGTGACACTGACATTCCAAATGTCCAAGAGGAATTCACAGCAGCTCTGTACCAGCATGTGCAGCAAGCTCGTCGCAAGGAAGAGCTTCATCCTCAGGGTCCAAGATTCGACGGGAGTGATGATGCAGAGGATGACAAAGTAAAGGTTATGAATAAAAGCCACCCAAACTTGCTGGCCCCCGGTAACATCAACGGGGGCCAAGGAATTGACAACAGTGATGACAACCTACAACGACTTGACAACGGCTACGCTAAGCAAGCTGGAAACGGCCTGAATGTTCTGGCTAATCACATTGAGAAGCGCAAGGACGTTAAGAACAATATCGCCAAGAATACAAATGAATTAATCAGAAACGTCAATGGCAACATCAATGGCGATATCAATGCTAAAGTATATGGGAGAGGCAACGGTGTCCATCGTCGAGATAACAGTGAAGATAATTTAGCAAATGGCCAAACGATGGCGAACGGTATAAATTCGATTTCGAAGAAAGTTCAAGATGCAACGATCAACGGAGCAAAAAGAGCAATTGCGAATGGTAGCGTTAGAATAGCTAACGGGATTGTCAATGGTGCTCCGGTTAGTTTACAAAATGGTGCAGCTAATGGCGTCAACCATCTTTTACAAAATGGCGTTGCCCATCTTGCTAATGGAATCCCAGCCAACAAGGTTGCTCCTACTGTCAGAAATTTTCTTGGCAATGGGATCCAGAATCCGATAAGAAATATGTACAACGAGGTGGAAGGTTATCAGGAAAATTTGCATATATAAAAATAATGTCACAAGGTACGAGAATCATAGGCATAAAGGACGCGAGCTTGTCCAGGTCAGAAAGATTTTCAAAAGACATGTCACACGACCAATCCCATCTCGTAAGTGCTAATAACTGAAGAATGCTCACAAGTAATATTGTACGTTTGGATTATTAGGCATTCAATCGATTACTCTTTACTGCCTGAATTGGCTGAATAATTTTCACAACAACAACAACAAAAGTTAGTCGATTTTCTGCCGGATATTCCAAATACGTATCGCGCGAATTGGCTTGGGTGATTGGTGCTGCTTATTTGTACACTTTTAACGTTTCTTTGGGGGAAAAAAATCTCTCTTTTCCTTTCCCATAGTTATAATTCTCAAAATTGTTTGCCTATAAGGGACAGTAAAATTTCAAAATAAATTGCACCGGTGACTCAGCTAAATCGTCTGGTACAATAATAACAAGGATACGTACGCTATGTCTATTACTTCAGGATATTTCTAACAAGATTGAAAATTGCTCACAGGTGAATACTAGACATAGAGTATTTAGTATCAGACGTTAATTATACGTGCTTTAAGTTTAAGGATAATTAGGTATGTGTCTTATGATACTATACGCGCGGCAATAACGTGTAAAGTCAATCAAGTACGAAGCATAGATTATAAATAGTACATAGAAGACATTCTATTTTCGAATGGGAGATATATACACATATCTGATTTCAACATGGCATTCAGACGAGTCATACGATTTGGAGATTGACTTAACGATAATATAGTAAAGAGAAAATTTCTTTTTTTAAAGTTCCTCGGATCTCTTAATAATTAAGCAATCATTAAGAGCCACTGATATCTAACTGGCCCTATTTAATTACAGTATTACATTTGATCCCAGTATAATAACGCGTGTCTCTACGCGTTATCACACGATAAGTTATTCTCAGTCTTTTTACGAATATTTTCTTTAAATTAAGTTTCTATTTAAACTTCAAATACTTTTATATAAAACATATAAAACGTCGATCGTCAAATCGATTGATTCGCGTTTACTGTGCAGTCCGCAGGCGGATTAAAGATACAATAAAACTATTATACAAGTACCAAAACAAAAGTATTAAGCATATTTCAGCGTAATTATAGTAAATAGTATTCGAATTGCAATAAAACTTAAAGGAAAAAAAAAAAGAAGTATTCATGCAGAGAAAAAAAAAGCCAGAAGAAAACGTGATTATTGGCAAAGTGACTTAGAAATTATAAACATGAACGATTATTAGAATCCTGTTATCAATTATTAGAAGTGCATCAATCGGCACCGATACATAGTAAATGGCAATTCTTAATATTTTTTTTTTTCAAAGGAAAAGCTGCGCTGAGGATATACATTGGTATACGAGGCTACTGAGGTATTTTGTATACTTCAGGAATTCGTGAAAAAATTGCTCCAGGCAAATATCCTGACCTTCGCAACTGAATCATCGTTATCGGGTACTGATTAACAAAAAAGGAAAGAATTCTAGAGCCAAAACTAAATGACACGAACCTTGTGCCTTTTCGCATTTCGTATCCCTTTTCTACACTTGACATTTTTGAATACGAATCTTTAGGTGTATATATATATATACATGTGCATATTTTTTTTGCTAGGGGATACTTTGGGGACGTTTACGAAGTCGCTATTTTCAGGACAACCAGCTGTTTCGGGGACCGTCCTCAAAGATATTTTCCAGCGCAATGACTGTTTTGAGGACCATAAAGCCATAAAGTAAAGAGAACCGTAAAGTAACTCTCGTGAAATTTTATATTTTTTCAATGTTAGGCATCCAGTATTTGTGATGGGCTTAGAAATGTTTTTTTTTTTTAGATTAGATTAGGTCAGAACTTCAATGCTGTGATGTTCCAAGATAGTAGGTTAGAAAACGAAAACATTAGCTTGCTACTGTGAACGCTCCTTAATTTTTCGTGTCGCCAAAGTATCTCTTTGACAAACGTATATATGTAGATTAACACCAAGTGAATTAAATGGGGTTGCTGGTAAACACCAAAGTTCCCCAAACGTTTCTTTAACTTGGGTCGGGTGAATCGCTCGTGAAACGGGTTATACTTAACAAACGTTGTTAGAGGGACATATTAAAGTTATTCGTATTAGTTGGACGCTCTTGAAATGAAAAGACAAAAGAAAAGAAAAAAATGAAATAATGGATTTGGATGAAGCAAGTGTTATACTTGGGGTTATGTATTAGATCTCTATTAATAATAATAATCGAAGGATATTTTGTAATAGATTTAAAGGAGACAAGGAACTTAAACGATTAGTTTAATGTTGGATGTACTTATCGATTAGTATGCAATAAATATACACGAACACGAATTTGAATCTTTATGATTATTTATTGCCTTTAATTATTTAGGATTGTTATTCACTTTAATTACTATAACAATGAGTTTAATATTGGTAGCAGTGTATTATTTGTGAATGTTAATGAGGCTTTCGTAATTTATTCTAATAAATTTTCTTTAATGACTCATTGGTGCTTGATTTTGATAATTTTTTTTTATGGGAAGCGATGATCAAGAGTTTTAGAAAATTTTTGAAACTTTGTCATTTTTCCTAGGACAAGCTTACAGTCAGTGTGTAGACAAGCGTACAGTCAATTTTGATAATTTTTTTTTTATGGGAAGCGATGATCAAGAGTTTTAGAAAATTTTTGAAACTTTGTCATTTTTGCTAGGACAAGCTTACAGTCAGTGTTATCTGCCGATGTATGAGGAATTTACGATATGAAAACGACCACGTGAAAATATTACTATTAGCAGCTTTAACTTGTGAGAAAGGATCGTAACTTTAGCTGAAACGGAAATAAATAAACGATAATATTTGGAAAAGTAAGGAACCAAAATCGTAATCATTATTTGGAATGTATTTTATTCATGATAACAGAGATGAATAGAGAGATTGCTGGTGGGACCTAATTTCCTTCATTCATTCATTCGAATTATGTGGCGCCATCTCTGAGGCAATCAGTGTGAACCTTGTACGATAAATTGATTCCGAATGTCATTTGAAAATCGCATCATCGAAATTTGAATGAGTCAATTATATTAAATGAAATTGTATTAGTTTGAATTTTCGCCGATAAGGGGGCAGCACCTCCTGGCTGTAGAAACACGTGCAGTATCCCAAACACAATTTATATAATATTACGAATATAAGAATGTAAGTATTTATTATTAGATAGAATTAAGTAAAAGTCCTTTCTTTTAAATTAGCCTCAATTTTTATATTTTGAATAAATTTTGAAAATAAGTACACGTCGATCCCAAAATATAATTTGTTTCAAGAAAATCGGCTCACTGGCTTCTCCCTACTTATCTCTGGTAAAAATACATCCGAAAATTGAAAATGAAAAAGGAAAAACAGAAAATAATAAATCGTTACCAAAAGCTATCTCTCTTGAAAGCCGAAACCGGTATCTATTAAATTCGTAAACCAAAATTGAAATCCAAGAGCGAAAAATGATGAATGAAAAACGCGAAACCGAAAACTGAAAACGAAATTTAAACTTTTACAATTGTGTACGTACATACATCGTAATTGAACGAATATTCTTTTCGGTTGCAGTTTCTGCTTATAAATGACAGCGTTGACTAAAGAGATAAGTACTTTGCTCGATATCTTAGGGGATATTGTGTCACGCAGGCCCCGGCGCCTCGTAGACCTGTAATTGGACTTTATACATTGAAATGCTGTATATAGATATACATTCTTCATATGAGATTTGGGAGACACAGAATGCACGGGAATGTTTGGTTGGTTTATTTACATTCTGTCGACGGTGATAACGTTCGAGATGATCCTTTAGCACGTGTCCATCAGCATAGGGTCAGTATGTTAGAATCGAGCGATATCATATGAAACTCGGCAATTCCTAACCTCTTTATCTATCGAAAACATTCGCGCGACACGATCGGTCAACGGTAACTGGATTGTGGTCGACAAGCTCGACCGATTAAACAGTATGTGGAAAATTGAATGTTATATCTACGCCATATTCCTCGTCAGCTGAGAACTTCTGTCATAATTTCGGTGTTGACATTGTCGAACACTCGGATGGTAGTCCTAATTTTGCTGGCGATGAAGACAATGATATCATTGTCAGGGATGCGATGACCAATGTTTTCGAACGTATTGAAGGTAAGTAATATCTGAAGAAGATAATTTTTCCAGTAAACAGACTGATTTAGAGCTCCCATACTCTTTGCTGTGTAACCTCAATCATTTTAGTCATTTACGAGTTCTTTTTTTTTTTAATTACGTTTCTGCGTAATTTTCGGTCCTTAGGAATTAAGCTCAATCGGATAACTTTATAACCTAAATATTTTCATAGTTCTTTAAGCGAATTGCCTATTCTCTTTATACTTCTGAACTATTTAATTAGTGATCCATTGATCTTCTAGGATAAATCTTTTGTACCTTTATTGAATTATTTTTTTTGAGAATACATCTAATAAATTTAATAGATCGGTTCTTTCTCTTACAGATCTTTCGATTCTAGCATTTGTTTCTTAAATTGCTTCTTTTACAGTGTTCTAGCGTGCTTGTCTCGAATGACACATTGATCAATTTAACACCAGAGTTTTTATATACCAAGGTTATTAAAATGGACAGTCTTTTCACACAAAATGTGTCTGATGAGCCAGATGATATACCACAAACACAAGAACCAGTATGGATTCTTGGCAAGAAGTACAACGCTATAAAAGGTTTCCAGTTAACAATGTGTTAATCCTAGTATTCTAGATTGGATAAGAACTATTTGATATTTCAGAACTTGATGCCATTCGTAGGGACATACAGTCTAAATTGTGGTTCACATATCGCAAAGGTTTCGTTCCAATAGGTGGTTTCGGTTCTACATTTACCTCGGACAAAGGATGGGGCTGTATGTTAAGATGTGGCCAAATGGTCCTTGGTCAGGCATTGGTCTCCTTGCACTTAGGTATGAATAATACAAATTTACCTCACGCAGAAACCTACTATGGTAATTATTTCAAACAGGCAGAGACTGGCAATGGACACCAGACACAAAAGACAGTACGTATCTGAAAATTTTAAGCAGGTTCGAGGATCGAAGGGCAGCACCATTTTCAATTCATCAGATTGCTCTAATGGGAGCATCCGAAGGGAAGGAAGTTGGCCAGTGGTTTGGTCCCAATACTGTTGCACAAGTTTTAAAGTATGTAATAATATGTTGTCTTAATCAAGAACATAAGATTATCGTACTTTGAGGCTAGCCTCAAACAAATGACTGGTCCTTTCAGAAAATTAGTTGGCTACGATGAATGGAGTTCAATAACGATACACGTCGCTCTCGATAACACGTTAATCGTCAATGATATTCGTGAGTAACATTGGGCTTGTCGATGCGTCCTTTATCCATAAATACCTGCCAGTAAGGAGGAATGATTACAGTGAGACAATGTAAGGTGGAAGGCGGAATGACTGTCGAGGTTGATGGTGAAGAACCTTTAAAGGCACCCAGCCAATGGAAACCATTACTACTTCTCATACCTCTGCGACTTGGTTTAAGCGAGATCAATCCAGTCTACATAAATGGCCTTAAAGTAACAATCGATAAAAAAACAATAAAGCAATTAATGAAAATTCAATGAAAGAATTAGTTACGTAAAAAATTATATATTTCAGACGTCTTTTCAAATAGCCCAATCACTTGGAGTCATAGGAGGAAAACCGAATCTTGCACTGTACTTTATTGGTTCTGTTGGTATGTCCCTTTGCATTCTACATAAATAATGAATATAGTAAACTGAAAGTTTGTTATTCAGGGGATGAAGTAATATTCTTGGATCCACACACAACACAACGATCTGGTAGTGTCGACCAGAAAATTGAAGAAAATGAAATAGAAATGGATGCCACGTACCATTGTAAAACTGCTAGTCGTATTCCTATAACTGGCATGGATCCATCTGTTGCTCTAGTTAGTAATATCTTAATAGAAACACACAAAGTTTGACTTTCTTGCGACTACAGAAGATTATAATTCTCTGATGTATTTGTAGTGTTTTTTCTGTGCTACGGAGAAAGACTTTAGGTCTCTGTGCAGATCGATGCAAGAGGAATTAATAGATCCAGAGAAACAGCCACTTTTTGAATTATGTACTGAAAGACAAACCTGGTCTCCGGTGGAGGATATTGCAACAGAAGCTTTAGGAGCTGCTGCATCTACTCGTAAGTTCTTATTGCATATACCTATACTTTTATGATCCCTCATGAAAACACTTATCGATTGATCTATACAGTTTTGGAATTTGAACATCTCGATCGTCAATATGATACATCCGACGAAGATTTTGAGCTGCTTGGTTGACAGTTGGCCCCTGATAAATACGATGGCGACGCCTGATCATTATGCTAACGCATTATCAATCGAAGAAAAGTGGAGAATTTAATGAAGATATCCTCACAAAGAATATGTGATCTTTGCGACAACAATTTTACTCAGCGTAAGTAGTAATAGCTAGATAATGAATAAAAATTATTAATGCAGATGAGAAAATGTCAGCGCGATATTTGTCAGTGGTGCTTTGTGAATTTTTTTCAATGCTCATACATCTACTCGATTTTGTGACTTTAATGACATTAAAGATCACAGAGCCCATTCGTTGAATTCACATGGTACAGATAATTCCTTGGGATCCTTACAGAATATAATTTATCCAGTCAAAAGGACATACTTCATTTTTCTTTTCCGATATGAAAATTCCTTGTGAGACGTCTTACACGGATGCGTACTCCATTTAAAGAACTTTGTACATATTTTATTATAAATATATATATATAACCGACACAATACCGCTTATCCGTAAACCGCAGGGAGCGTATTACATTGAAATGTAATTAAAAAAAATTGTAAGAAACAAATTTCTATATGAAGTTATACAGAAATTGGAGGGTGCAGTATTTGTCTTGTGTTACTTAATAACATAAGATATAATACATGCTTTTACTCTGTTACTCGCGTAAGCGATTGTTCGATTTTTCCTATCCGTAGGAAACTAATATTTCAGATAATACAATAATGAAAAAAACAAAATATACTATCTCTGATACAAAGAAATCATTATGTATATCATTAAGAAGAAGCGATACTCGTATATGACATATTTTACTTTTTTTTTTTTTTTTCAAATTTAAACAACAATATTGTTCATCGGTGTTGCTATTAATTGTTCTAAGGTTACCAGGAAACTTCTTTTGTACTTTATTGCTACACCTACGATTGTTTCTACGTTAAAATGTATTTTCTATTGTTATATAACAAGTGTCACAAGCATCTCTGTGCATTGGTGATTTACTTTTCAAGTGACAGAGTGAACTGCCAATTTTATTTTTATTGTGCAATTTTATTTTACAAACTGTTTGCTTTGGCAACTTTTAATAATGTGACTGAATTTAACTGACAGTCTGACTTACAGCAGCTGTTGAATTTCTGGATGAATGTTTTGCATAATATAAATTTCTATACATGATAAATATTTTGTAAAATCAAACCCAGGAAAACCATTAAAAGTAATGTGCATAAGAATTTAGCTGTCACTGGTCCTTCCGATAAATCTAATTAATGTCACATTTGGAACATAAATATTAATTAATGTATGATACACTCGGTCCATCCCTGCATTCCTATTAAAACTTTGTCACAACCACATTTGCTGCGCATTCAAATAGAAGCATCTGATTGTCCAATGAAACTTTCTGTATTGTCATTTTGTAAAATAAAACCAAAACCACTATAATTCAAATCGTTTACTAAATTACTAGTTGATCTTGGGCGCTTTCCAAAGCTTACTGGCAATGCTGCGAACATCATTTTATATTTTAGTCTGTCATCTATCGAACAATGAAGTAAAGATGTTCGCAGCAGTTTGCAAGTAAATTTTGAAACACAATCCTAGTGTGTTATTAGAATAAATATAATGGGAGACAATTTTTTTGGACGATTTAAAAATAAATATATTTATTGATCTAACGCGCAATGATACAGCCAGTAGACACTCTCTGGATTCCAAAAATTGCATTTACAACATCGATGCTATTTTTTTCTTGTCTTATAATTTTACACAATATAAATACACTGAATACACATAAGTGAGCAATGTATTTCAAGCAGACATCATTAGTGACCCTTTACATCCTTTTTCATGATCATCAGCGATATGAGTTTCCAAAATTTATTTTATTAAAAAATACAACCTAACCCTGTTTTCTTGCTCTTTGCTTCTTCTTTTCTCACTCTAATTTAGCAAACTGTAATTATCAGCAATTACATTAATGTTTCATATTATTAAAAAAAATACAATGCACTCGATGCATAGTATACATAAACAAAGATATTCAGAAATTTTGCTTTCGTTGCGCAACAATAGTTTTCGAATAACGTTTTGCTCAAAAATTTGACACCCACTTTTATTTTCCCTTCAGATTACATCAGATGTCTGACTTAATTGATATAATTATTTTTCAGTAATTTTCTTATCGAATTAAATGATATTTGGCACAGGCAATACCATGTGTCTAGTTTTTGATTTTCTATTTCTGCCAAATTTTTTCTTGCACCAATTACCATCATTATCTTTACTTTTTTATTGTTGGATAACAAACATTTTTTAGATTTAACTAATCGCAAGTAAGTTCGCTTGAACAATCGTGTTTACAACGATAAATTAATTTATATGAAAATACAGTTAATTGAGCCTCCATTTAATGGAACGGCCACGAAAAGCGTCGTAATAGACAAGGCAATTAGAATTAATAATAAAAGCTTCTTCGTTCTATCATCCTTTGATTTTTTTTAACGAATTTTATGGGTTTTCAGATTTTGAATTTTCCTTTTCATATGATTCTCTTTGCTCTCTTATCACCATAAATATTCCTCGATGGTCACCACGAGTTTCACGCTTATCGGACAATCAATGCATTTAACCATTTTCTTTTTTAAATCTCAGCCTGTTACATTGCTAATCACAATAAATCTGATAATTAAAGACAGTCATGGATAATCATAGAAACTAATTGTTACAAATAGGATAATTAGATTGAAAAAGATAACGAGTTACTCGTAAAGGTAAAATATGAAAATTTAACATCCCTTGTTCGATTACCAAGAAAATTCAGTGACCTTTAAAACGTTATCAATGCTCGTAGTAACAATTAAAATATTTAATAACAATAAATACGGAATATTCTAATAGAAAAAAAATTCTTTGCTGATCTTTTTCCTTTCCAGCCTCTCAATAACTAAACGAATCGATGTCAGATAGCCGCACCGAGGGAAATAACAAAAGAATAAAAATAACAAAAAATCAAGCAAGTAGCAATACTTTTGTACCACCGTGTAGAAACATTACCGATCAATGATGCTGGTAACAAAACATTTATAATAATTGACAAGGATTTTCTCTCCCTGTCTCTTTCTCTCTACGTAATCATCAACGTACTCTCTTATCTTTCTTCGCGTCTTCTCTAACTTTCTGTAGGAACTTAAAGGGTGCCACCTAATATTCTAAACTTATAAATCTACGATAACAACGGACAACAACAAGCGACTATATCTTGCTTCAATCGTGTGAAAACACTCGTAGTGCCGATAACAAAAGATATTCAGTGTAAGAAGAATCGTAAAGGAAAAAAAGAAGAGACATTTAGACACTGAATTTTCCATAGTTCATATGGACGACGTATATAAACGTACACAAACGCGTGGTGCTATTGTCATCACGCTGTCTTATACGTAAAAGCAGAGAGATAAATGTTTTTCATAGAAGATCAATCTTATGTCCAAAGAGAAACAATTATATATATATACTAATTGTATTAATTAGACGGATTCATTTAATAATTTCCCATGGTGGGAAACTTTTGTTACTCGAGGCAATTCTTAAGGATGACAAATAGCTGCTATTGTTCGTCTATTGTAACGCGCTTCTATTAAAGTGATCGTATTTGATGAATAATAGGAATCATTTAGAATGGCTTCGTTAGACAAGCCATTGGTCAGCTGAAGCTTTCGCTCAGAGGAGTAGTAAACACGAAATAGCGACGGCAATGCGAATTGCAAAATTACATATAAATATTGTCGAAATATTAACAAGTCTGTCCTTTTCGCTTAAAACTGATTTATCCAATTTTTTGCAAATTTTTTACAAATATTTTTAAAGCTTCCAGTCGCGGTACTGGTAAAAAGTTTAAATCGAACTGCACGAAAGTCACGTATTATTAACGTTTCTCGCGTTGAATTACCTTATTTTTAAAAATGCCATCTTTCGACATCGAATCGCGTGGCGAATTCTAAAAATAATTGTTTTCTTTTTTTGGTTTGGACATTGGAGGAGTCTTTTAATTTATAAATTTTCGTCGCCAGCCTTGCTAGCTAATTGAGCATCAATTATATTAAATAGGAAATTGGACTTAGCTCGGAAGCGAGTATTCATTTGTTTTACATTTTCTCGTATACGAAGTTACTTTAATTCGGAAATAGATTTCAACTGTGACGGCCTTAAGACCGAATTCGCGCATGAGTATTACGGTCGACGATAATATATATAGAGAGCGAACTGTTCTCATTCTCTTTCTCTGCTATTCCCGAAATAGATGACTTCTTGAGAAAAAAATAAAACAAAAATTCCCATAGGATTTCCAATGTCCCGTGTTAATGCGAAGCGTATGCTTAAGATCCGATTGCAATAAACAAGATGAAAAAAAAAAGTTATTCATCAAAATCCTCACGTGACTAGCACATCTCTGCATGGAAATACAAAGATGATCTTACAACAATTACAGTATGACAATGAAACACGGAAATTGGCTTAAACACTTTTCTTGCTCTCTGATATGATATACTTGCGGTCTTTAAGGTTGATCACAACGACTGTAATGTTATCCAGAGATCCTCTGCAATAGAATTCATATGGCTGTCAGAGAATATTCATTGAAATCCGCGATTAAAATCTCATCCAGGAAACAAAAGGTACCTGTAATAACTTTGCAGGGTGATACTCTTAGCACCGTAATGCGGTTCGTTTATACGTTCCTTAATAAAAGCAATAGCTTCCTCGTTTGAGAAGGTGTCCCAGAGTCCATCAGAAGCCAACACCAGGAACATGGGATTGTGATCGTCCAAGTCAAACGTCAGAATATCCGGATCAGCTATGACTAGTTTTTTATCCTTTAAAGGATAATCCCCAAGAGCTCGAGAAGTGGCAAGGATACCGGCAACTCTCCATACTCCATTAAAAGTGACGTGTCCACCGGCTTCTCTAATTCGTTTTTTTTCCCTTTGCTGGAAATAGAATGAACTTATTTACTTATTCATTGATATTTCCAACAATTTACTTCTACTGTAAATATTATTTATTGTGTATCTCTACCTGCTGAGGTTTATGATCGAAAGACAATGGTATTGCAGTACCCTTGCCGTCGCACATAACTCCACGTGAATCGCCGACATTGGCCACAATTAATTTATTACCCTCCAACAGTGCTATTAGTGCAGTTGTGCCTGAAATTAATTTATTAATTTATTTAATGACAGTTATAAAATCTAGATCACAATGTGCTTCAAAAATTTAGAACATCAAATTTAGCAGTAGGATCATCATATCTTGATCAGTAGCGAGAAAAGTGTTTAAAAATTACCAGCAACGTCCATATTTTTTTTAGCAGCTTCCACGAGGAGTCTGTCGACAGCCAGGACTTCGTCGGTTAGTAATCTAGCGTAGTTAATCTTATCCCCGTCCAGGTAACTGGCAGTCTCTACCTTTGGTGGTGGTTTTTCTCCGGGTTTGCTAGGTCTTACCTAATACGAGAAGAGTTACGAAATTCTATCTTTGTACGAATATATTCATTTAAGTTAATTAACCCATTAAGGAAACGCACCTCTCTGGTAATTGGTAATAATTGATCTAATTTTCGCAGCAATTCCGGATCTGTAACACCGACGATCTTTTTTGAACACTCATCGGTCTGCGAAGTGCTCATGGTTTTGCGAAATGATTTTTTACGCTCGACAGAAGTTCCATCTGTCTTTTCATCCTTTTTCGTATCCTTAACATTCGTTTCTTCCTCTTGTTGTTTAGTATTTGTCGGTCTGCCGGCTATCATAGCTTTCAATTCGATGACCCTTTTATTAATATTCGGGATAAGCTTATCGCGCGCATAGTTAGCTGCAAACTGTAGACAAAGATTAATAGTAGTCTAATGAAAATATATATTGCATTTCTTTTCGTTGCATAATAATGTTTAACACGCATAAAGTTATGCACCGAGAATTATTAATGGAAGGAATCAATGTAACTTAGTAAATGACGTTTGTTAGTCATATTCATAATTTTCATTACATCTTTGTACTATATAGTTAATTATTTCTAATGCACTGATCGGACCTTCAATGTCATCAGCTAAACTGCGTTTGCTCCAATGCGAATCAGTTATTTATGATTTCGAAATTTGTTTAACAGACATTCCTGAACTTAGTCCAAGTATATTGAGACTCGTATCGAATCCCTTACCTCGCCACCATGACCGTCGAATACGGCAAACAAAGAGACTCCTGTGTTGTTAATATCATCATTTACTACGAAACGGTCTTCCATCCGCGCCCTATGACCCTGGACAGCATAAGCGGCTACATATCCCTCTTTCAATTCCCAGCTCAGCTTCTCACCGTGACTTAGTAGTTGCAGTTTGGATACCTGTGACAAGGCCAGGATCACATTACTAGTATCTTCTATTTCTTCTTTGTCAAAAGCATCTAGGTCAATCATGCCTGACTCGCAACAAGTATTTTTTTTAAGCGTTTTAATGACTTACGATGGCTGCCAAGAGCAGTCTAGGTTTTAAAAGATATGCAAGCACTATGCCGGCGTATCGTAAAGTGGATGAACGTTTAGAAATGATACTGTCCATCAAGATGAAGTAGCTGTGATGTCTTTTATACCTTAGAAGTGGATCGGCCAAGAGTATACTGAATTCTTCCAAGAAGTGTCCTACTCCAAACGTCAACAGCTTGAAGGTAGACTAGCATTACAACCAGAACTGCGCCGCACACCAATACCTCAGGCTTTAGCGCATATGCTCGCATCAATCGCCAAAAATAACCCAGCGGCGTGTTCACCCCAGCATTCAGGCCGGTGGGTATCCCCACAGCAAACTTTGACATCAGCTTCATGTGTGATACGTATGTCTGTTAATAACAGAGCGAATACAGATGTAAATATAGGGCGGATTATGTGTCTCCTAATATATTTTGTCTTTTCAAGTCATAACTCTACAATATACGTTACATAGAATAAGATGTTTAACCTTTTGGAAAACTATAATTGTTACAGTATAATAATACATTATTTCTGAACTGTCTGTTCTTACGTTGCGGTACAAAATAAGCAATTATATTTTTGGTAACGTATGCAGGTAAATTAAGTACCTTCGTCTAAACATGAAATATTAGTAATTTTATTAATACAAATGAATCATAACCATGCTATTGTTGGTCTACTGCTGTTACTGCAGGTATTCTTTTTGGATAGCCTATTACTCCGTTTTGGAGCCAACCGGAAACGTACTGTCCAATATCTATTTCGTTTCGGGTTCATAGTGATAATTGATAATGATATAATTATGAAAAATACATTTATCCTATATATTCACCTGATAGAGGACTCTATCTTCAAGTTCGTCGTCCATAATATCCTGGGAGTATTTGTCCGGTCAGGATCCCCCAAAGGCCAGTTTCGCGACGGACAAAAATAAGTAAAAAATCCTCTGATATCTTGAAACTTGAACTACGCAACGAGTCCCGCAGCAACGTCACATTAAATACCAATAACGATTTCGTCTTACTCCACACAGCAACTTGCAAACCTATTAGCAATAATTACACTGATAAAAATCCCTGTTTTTGAATTCCAAAAAGCTAAATCAAAACATTTTTCGCGTCCCCGAGTACCGCAACCATACACAAGTAATCTTCGGTGTTCTTACAGTCTAATTGTCTAAACTCACGTCATCGTCTTGTTACTGAACGCGCAAATTTGTATAACCCCTTCGTAGTAACTTACGCCACGTTCCTTCTGATTGGTTATTCGAAAAGGTTAGTCATATTTAAATACATTGGCGGCTCTTGGGATTTTTTTGTAACACTCAAAAAGTAATATAAGAAAAAATCGTAATTGGCGGCATTTTAAAATCATATCTAATTTTTGTTCAACAGTATTCTTATCTTTTTACAGAAAGCACCTGTACTTTTTGTTTCCTATGATACATATATTTAATTTCTATTAAAAATATTGAACTAGGTGACATTTCTATGTTCTATATTCGGAATGAGAGAGCAAAAATACAATGATCCGTTTAGCGGAAATTTGGGAACCCCCCATGGAAAACTGTCAAGTGTTACGACGTGGTAGGAGACGTCAGGGAAACATGGCGGCCAAACAGTTTCTGGAGTGCCGTGGGTGCGCGTGATGATTCCATTGGTTTTATGTCCTAAACGGTGATGAGACTACGGTGTCATCGTGAAAGATGAGCGAAAGAAAGTTCACCCGGGGCCTGGGTAAACCGGGCATGGCTGCACAACTCCGGGAAACCGTGTCTCAAGTGGTTCGTGAAAGCACGGTCCAGGTAGGAACCACTGACACACGCTCTTATTATATTCTATATGGTCGTATATGTATATATTCACACATGTCCCGGGTTATTTTCGGTACTGCTGTGAATGATAATTACGCAATAATTACTGGAACGTACTACGCAATGTACTGACCGGCATCTGATTCTATACCATAGGACACTGGCTTATCGTTACTGTAGAATTCTTTCTTAACAATATCTTAAATTTGCTTATCATTCATAAACTTTTATAAAAAATTTGTTTCTCTTTGTGCTACTGTTTTTATATCTTATGTTCTAATAGATTTTTACCTGTCGCTGAATAGTTTATGTAATGATTATGGCTTATCGAACAGAACATGGATCAGTGGGATCTGGATTTTGATATTTTGAAGAATACATATTTTTGTAATCTCCCGTTAACAAATATTTTGTTTTTTAAAGAACAAATAAATAGTTATTTACGTATCTATTTCATATTTCTTTAGTTTGCTGCTTGACATATTGTTTACTTTTTTGACTAAAGATCAATACATTAATCCTATCTGTATGCTGTAGTATTCTACTTTTTGTTATTTCTTAAGAATAGTTTTTATTATTTAATCAGTCTGGACTTGCTAATTAAATTTAATTTTGTCTAACTTTATATTCAACAGTATCATTTTTATCTATGTAATCATAGAAGTATTATTAATTTATTTCAGAGTAAACCACACCTAGTGGATCCAATAGATTTTGAGAGTTTTGTTTTGAAGAATAAAACTCTCTTACAAAATGATCCACAAAGGGAACTCTTGCTGTATCCACAGGATGATGTTTCGGTAAGTCATTATATTTGATTGTTCTTATCTCATGGAGCATGCAAAATATCGTTAGTGACTTAGATAAGATTTCCTGGTAAAATGCAGTATATATTTCAATGAGATCATCCAGCAAAGACTGATATAAAAAATACAGAAAAGTCTTCACAGTAATAAACTGGACAGAACCCATAGAGATTCTATTTATATCAAAGAGTAGATTTAGAAAGAAGGTTTATGTGATCAGAATGCTACTATCACGCATATACTTTTCTTGACCTCGTTCCATTAAATTTCTACCGTTGTAACGTAACACATACAACATGAGTTGTTTTTGAAAATGATAAGCCCTGGTAGTACTACTCCCACGCAGTCTACTGATATGATTCTTGTATAAATCATTGATATAACATTCAAAGCTATACATTTCATTAAAAGAACTTTCATTAAAGAATGTACAAAAATACACGAGATATCCATTAAACATGCAAAAGCCACATTGCTATAAACTGAATAAATGTTTCTCTGGCATTTAGCAAGTGGTCCTGCCCAGACGGTACCGTACGGTCGTACCTACGGTTCAAAATGTTTCGGAAATGACTGATGGTGGTGAGAGTCTTCTCACAAAGGAGTGTCTACGCAGTTACGCATCTAATTGGAATCTGGTACACTACAAATATACAGCCTACAGTGGGACCTACCTTGACCTGCCTAAGTACGTTTGGCAATGCATTAAATTAGAGATACCATAAACGGCTTTTAAATAGGCATTTCTCAGTGCCAGTTCGTTGGTCAACTGGTCGTAAATTTTCCTTTATGGTTCAAGCAAGCAGGATGGAATCTATTAAGAAAATTGTTCTTATTCTTTACAATCCAATAATAAAAGAGGGTACGATTATTTCTAGGTACCATAATTAAATAACAATGGATACAATTTTACAATCTTAAGATTATTTGAATGCCAAATGAGGCGACAATCACCAACTGATGTTCATTGGGATACGCTTCTCTGATGTATGCATTGTCGTTTCTCAGATTTTTTTTTTTTTTTCTTATAAGCTTCGCATACCAGGTGTATGTACAAGTGGCCTGACGACTTTACTGAATCCCACGTAACCAGTTTTACTTATACTTTTCCATAAAAAGTCACCTTTACTCTTTCACCGTATGTCTGTCCTCCTGGTAGATATAAGAATATCTGAAATCCATAATGTATGCTATTTTTTGAATCCTGTTCTTAGGACTTCAGAACAAAAATGTCTATGAGGCGCTAAGAGTCATTTTGTTGCACAGAATTTTTTCAAATTGATTTTATAACGAGAAACGGCAAGCATTACACATTAACAGTTTGAGTTCCAAGCAGCGTCATCGCGTTGTTTACATTTCATGCCAAAAAATGCCAGTATATTTGAACGCTATGGATTAAGAAAAGCGCTATTGCGCTGTTCGGAATTTTTTGGCAATTTATTTTCAATGACCCTTGGGATTCAAACAGCTAACGAATATCGCATATTAACCTGTTACTGTCATTATACTTGGGCAATAATTTTTCATTTCATTGACGTTACTTTATAGGATACCAAAAGCAGATGAACTGAAGGATGAGGTTTACGAGATCGATACGGAAGTCGATCAAGTTGATGAGGTAACTAAAGTAAATGATATCGTATTATTAATGAATGACAATTAATTTAAATTACTAATTATAAACATTCGTCTTTTTAGTTGTGGCATTATTTAGCAGGCCGCATTTACAAACCAGTGAGAATGGTTAGACATTAGAAAACGTCGTCTGTGTTTTTCTACAATGACAAAATCATATCTTGCACGTGACTTACATTAGTGATTCTAGGCAATTAGGCAATATTCAGTATCCTGTTATCATCGTGTATCACTCTAGTTTATTCGACGTAGTTCGCCAATCATTCATTCCCATATCTATGCACTACTTAGGTCCTCAATCATAGAGGCACTCAAATTTTGTTAGCTATAATTTTGGATAGTTAAGTACTATGAGAAATATCTTCACCAAAAAAACTCTAATTGGTTATCATTTATTTTCCCAGGATCTCACAAAGAGCGATGGAATAACTAAGCAAGGATACTTAATGAAGGGTCCGGAGATTGGGAGCAGTGACCGGATGTTTGTCCATATTGGTTCAAAATCCTTCAAAAGACGCTTCTGTTATCTTCGACAAGAAGTCGATGGCACTTACATTCTGGAACTGTTTAAAGATGAGAAAAAAGGCGAGGCCAAGTTAACAATAGTAATGGACTTCTGTACTGAAGTCATAAGAAATCCAAAGCGCGGTCGTTACTGCTTTGAATTACGTATGAGCGGCACTCATAAATCGTATACATTGGCAGCGGACAATGAAACAGATTTGCAGGACTGGTTATTGAAATTAAGCTCAGTATTACAACACTATAAGCAGCAAGAAGAAAAGCGAGCAGCGTCCTTGGAAAGAACTTGCAATACTCCACCGCCTTCACCACAGCCAATGCAGGTGAGCAATGCAGTGTATTAATAGCTATTTTAGATTATATTTGTAGTTATACTAATCATTTTTCTAATAGGTTTATGGAACTTTGAAAGGACTGGAACAGAGTATGAATCCTCAATTGATAAAGTACTCTAGAGAAACAGACACCAGTATAGCTCTATCTAGGAGAGAGAATAGAAAACGTTTGTTTAGCATGTATCCTCAAATACCTCATGTCAAAACACCTGTAGGAAACTCCAGCGAACCCAGTGTAGATCCATACAAAGAACAATTTGGTCAGAGGATTTTTGTCAAGTGCGAAAGTCTTAAATTTAGACTCCAAGCTCCTATTGATGAGAAGGAAGCACTTTGTCAAGTCGAGCCGTATCATACAAGTCTCTGTTTATTTGATGCTAGACACGGGAGAAAACTTACTGAAAATTTCCATTTTGATATTAATCATGAGGTTGTGCGCGATATGGTACAGGAGTTAAGTCCTGTAGGTGTTATGAGTGAAAATCAGGAGAGTATTAAGTTACCAGATGGTCTAAAGAATATAGCGCAAGAATGGATTATGTATCCCAAACAGGTATGATTTTGATCATTTATTTTAATTGAGTTCTATTACTGTTATCTTAATATTATATTTCAGGCTATATTCAGTATTAGTAATCCTCATCCTGACATATTTCTTGTTGTGAGGATAGACAAAATTTTACAAGGTAGTATTTGTCAGACTTCGGAGCCTTATTTAAGAGCTACGAAGGATCCACGTCTTGGCCTGAAGGTACATAAGCAAGTCAGAGCGTGCTGTCAAAGGTAAGAATAAATAAGAATAAGAATAATGTATGCAATCTTATTGATATGATATAATTCTTATTTACTTATTCAATTTTAGACTGGGAAATTATAGAATGCCTTTTGCATGGGCCGCAAGGCCTCTATTTCGATTGTACAGTAACGAGCTAGATACCTCCTCTGATTTCCCTGCTATATACAGACAAGAAGGGAACAAAATAAGGGATGATGAATTGCTTAAACTACTCAGCGAGTACAGAAAGTATGTCTGAGCAGTAACAAAGCATCGTTGCAATGCACAGAAATAACACTTTCACCATTTATCCTTACAGGCCAGAGAAATTAAGTAAATTAACTGTGATACCAGGATGGTTGAAATTGAAAATTGATTCAGTGACGGACATTCCTGAAAGTAAATATAAAAACTTTACATAAACCTTAAACATTATTTTGTTATTTATATTAAAAGGAACTAATAACGTTTCTCTACTTCCAGATACCTTGACAACAGCCCTGGCACCACTGAAGCCATTCCCAATACCACCTACATCCGAACCAACCTTAGAAATAGCAGAATTCGAGGGTTCATCCGAGAGAGAGGTTCACCCTTATACAACCTACGTGAATCATCTTTACGTCTATCCTCAAACGCTGTACTTCGATACCCAGAAGATATTCACAAGAGCCAGGAACATTGCCTGTATCGTAGAGCTTCGCGACGACGATGACGAGAATGCTGAACCATTGAGGGTTGGTCGAACATCATCTCCAGGTATCATAATGCTCAAAAGATCTGTCTAGAGTGTGAATCCTTTTTTTCACAGTGCATATATGGAAAACCCGGCGCACCGGTTCTGTGCCTTAGAGCATCCTGTGCGGTTTTGCATCATAACGCAGTGCCGTCTTGGTACGAGGAGATAAAAATGAGATTACCGACAAAGCTACACTCTAAGCACCATCTGTTGTTTTCGTTTTACCACATAAGTTGTGACATGAATAAGAAGAAAGAAAATGGTGTGGAGAATTGCGTCGGTTACGCATGGGCACCGCTCTTACACAAAGGCCGGTGAGTTATTTTAATTAAATTCAGCAATTACGCTAATCCCTCGGTTGACGTTCAGCAAAAAAAAAAAAAAAATTCTAGCAGCATCAAAGTAAACTCTCCCAATTGCACAAAGGTACAGAGTGTCATAAATATTACGAAGCTTAATTGATCTGCCTACGTGATTCGTCCTGTATCTGAATGTCTATCTATTTTACACATTAGCCAGTCTATTATCAAGCTTTATTATATTGTCTGTGATGTCGAGCAATATGATAGGTTACTATTCAGCAAGTACATACATACAATTATCCAGTATATTTCGTTAGCATATAATGTGTCTAATTAATCAGGCTAAATGTGGATGTGGATACGAACGTTCAAGTGTTGCCTGTGGCAACACACTTGCCAGCAGGATATCTTGCCATTCAACCCCTTGGCCTGGGAAAAGGGGTAAGAGTAAGATCATGCTATTCAGTCACTCATTAATACACTTTGTTTTGGGGCGTTTGCTTTATGCCTTGTAACCCGTTACAATTGCATCGATTCACCATTTTTCACTTTGGCACTATATTAGTAAAGCAAGATTCGAACATTTACAGAATTACATTGTCGTGGGAACGATGCTGCGTATACGTAATTAATTTTTGCATACTCCATACTTTTTTTTTTGTTTTTTTTTTTCTTTAATCAGCTTCAATTCTAATCGATGCTATTTGACGGATTGTGTGGAATAAAGCGTAGGCCTTATAGCTGCGGGCACTTAGCATGTGCGCGCAAACAATTTTTCGGATGCAGGCATGGAGCGTGTGTATTTTTGAACTTATTCATCGACTTTAATCGATCATCCGATATGTGAGTTAATTATTTACTGTGGAGGTGCTTTGGTACGCATTTTTAAAAACTTTTTCCACGTGCGGTCTGTGGTTTGTGGGTGATATTAACGCTTTTTAAAATAACACATGCATGACAACAATTTTTGTCCATTTGTATACGTTTATCCGAACCATGTTTCAATATCCAAATGCTGCAGACTTTTTAAGAATTTTAAAAGTAATAATTGTCTGAAGGTAGTTTCTAGGTTAGCCTTTTACTTGTCGGTACTAAGTCCAAATTGATATTTTACTATTAGTAAGTTTACTTTATATTTTCTTTTTTCATATAAATTTTATTAATTGCTCTTCGGTAAGCTTATTTCAATTTCTGTCAGGATATTGAAAATGGGATCTGAGCTTCTGATCATGGATTAATTGGATTTTCATCTCTTAGAATGCCGGACCAGACATCACCTGGATAGATTCCCAGCGACCGATATTCACAGTCGGCTTCCAATTAATATCTACTGTCTTCACGCGTGATCCTCATTTACACAATCTGTTCGCACATGCTGAGAGAATCCTGGGGACGAAACCGTCCGCGATGCCGTCTGATTCTGAAACCTGCAAGATCCTCAAGGCTGCTCATGCTATACAACTAGTAACAGCCATTACATTCTTGCCAACAATTTTAAATCAATTATTCACGTTACTTATAGTCACGAGTAGCGAGGAGGTTGGTCTTTATATTATCCGAGTGTTGATTCACATTATAAATATGGTACATGAGGCTGGACGCAAGGAAATACTTCAGGCATATGCGAAGGTAGAAAAAGACAAAAATTAATTATTTCTTCAATGATACTGAGTATTTATCCAAAAAATGTTTATTAATCCTTTTGACAGTTTGTCTTCGTTTCACCGTCCAAAGGAAATGGGCATGCTACAGTACACGAGCAATTGGGAAGACATTTGCCAACTTTACTTCAGCCAAGTAACACAGACTTCTTGGTGGTGAATAAATTCATGCATCATTCCAGTTTCTTCTTTGATATCATGGTAAAAAGTATGGCACAGCATCTGCTGACCACCGGTAGAATAAAGGTAAGTTCAATTTTCACCCATAACTTATCATTGCATATTAACCCTTCGAGTGCACTTGCAGTCATTTTGGCTCAACAATTGTATGGGCTCATTACGGCTTGCCAGAAAGGTGTGCACTTGAAGAATTAAACCTAATTTTTCTCATAATTCAATTGATTCTGTATCACAGATGCACAGGAACGAACGATTCTCTAAGGAGTATCATAGTAAAATAGAAAATCTCTTAGAAGTAATAACACCGTACCTCATGAACAAGTACAAGGAGATGCCAGTGGAGACGCACGAGCTAAACAAGAGTCTTGCTCATTTTCTTAAAAGATGCCTGACCTTTATGGACCGTGGCTTTGTCTTCAGATTGATAAATTCATACATGGATAACTTTTCACCTGGCGATCAACGAACTCTTCATGACTTCAAATTTACATTTCTGCAAATAATCTGTTCTCACGAGCATTACGTCTCTTTCAATCTACCAATGATGCAGTCGCGTATCACTACACGTGGTAAGTTTCTCTGTTATCAAATTGCACATATTATCTGTACATTTGTAATATAATCATTTTATGCCTGGCTTCGAAGATACAGAGCGAGAGACCGATTGTGATGGTACGTGCCATGTTCATACACTCCCGTCTTTATTGTGGTTTTTTCATGTAGCCATAGTGAGTGGGAGTACGAGCACAATCCTCTTTGTGTTAAAGTATTGACATTAGATAAAGAATACCTGAGAATATAGTTTGATTAGAAATTAGAGTTCACTCACAGTACCTCATTCCTCGCAATTCGTTATCGCACCACTTGTGGTCAATACCAATTCTTTTCTATGTTCACACATCCATTTTGACTACAGCACCTTCAAGCAATGTTAGACAGGATGTTGCCTTATACATGTTTATATCTATTCCCTATCTATTGCAGATCTAATGAACGAGTATTGCCTGTCAGAAGAATTTTGCAAGCATCACTTTTTGGTGGGACTGTTGCTTCAAGAAGTAAAAATTTCTTTAAACGAGATTGTGCAAATTCGCAAAGTTGCCGTGGCTACTTTAAGAGATTTAATGGCAAAACACGAGCTGGATGACAGATATCAAAATAAGGTATAACATTGTTTCTGTCATTTATTGAATTATCGATCTTTAAGTTGCACCGGTGTAAATATCTGGAACATTTAGGGTCAGCTGAGTAGAATAGCCTCCATCTACATACCTTGGCTAGGAATTGTCTTGGAAAATCTACATCGTTTACAATCAGTCAACGACGGCGTTAAGGCAGATTCTAAACAGAATGCTTCAAATAGAATGTCTACCAGCAGTTCCTTCCTGGCAAGTAAAGAAACAGCTACAAATAGCACAGCCAGTGCAGGAACTCCAAAATCACTACACAGGTAATTTAAGTCAAAATGACTGTTTAGCAGAACTTCTTTTTAATTGCCAATCGTTATATTAGATTTACGCTTCATCTGGATACGCAGTCTCCTATTAGGGCTTCGATGCACCTTAGAGATTCTACATACTTCGCAGCCATTGCTGGTCAGGGTCTAGTTAATGGATACTCATGTACCAGTATCGAATCGGATACCTCAACGATGTCAAGTGCTTCTCAGTCAAATATATCTCAGGAAACAACTATCGTGCGCGAGGCCCTCGAAAATGGAAATGCCGAGCGAAAAAGTCATTCCAGATCATTGAGCGTGACGCAAACCTCATCGAGATGTGACAAGCTTCAGCCATCGGAAGTCAAGGATCTTTTACTTTGCTTCCTATTTGTTATGAAGCATCTGGGCGACCATCAGATAATTGCTTGGTGGCAACAGTGCAGTGACACCGAACTTCTTAGATTCTTCACCGTCATTGAGTGAGTGTTACGGATTAATTATTGCATGGGAAATCCTAAGGATTTCGTTTTATTACAATTCTCACAGTCATTCATGTTTCTTCTTGTCTCTTCTTACTGCAGAATGAGTATTTATCACTTCAAATATATTGGTAAGAGACAAATAGCAGCTAACGCTGCTAATAATTCTGGCAAGCCTAGGACTGTCAAAGCTATGACACTACCTGCCAGAATGGCACCACCAGACTTCTCGACTGACAGTCCTGCCACTGGCACTTTACAGCCACACAATAGTGCAGCGCGAGAGAACTTGGTGGATAATGACAGTGAAAAAGTTTATCAGGCTATTTTAGATGCTAATATGACAACCGAAGTGGGTCTTATAGCATTGGATTGCTTGGGACTATTTTGCATTCACTTTAAGGTATGCCTCGTTCTAACACAGGTACCTTGTAAGTTTTCGTATAATAAATTTACTGACAGCTCTCCTGCATTTCTTAGGATGCCCTTCTAGCTGGCGATGGAGATAATCCAGTTATGCAAAAGCTCTTTGACATTTATTTGTCGTTCCTTCAACTTGGACAATCTGAAACGTTATTCCGTCATGTCTTCGCCGGTCTTCGAGCTTTCTTGAACAATTACTCTATAGCCTTATTTCAAGGTAGATATCCGATACTTAATGTGAAATATCTATACTCGAGTTCTTAGGGAATTTTATTTTGTTTCTAAACACCTATTACATAAACGACAGTCTCTCGCGGATGAGCTCTATTGTTAGTAAGTGACAGTAGACAATTAATCAGCGGAAATAAGGAACAATAGGTGTTTATAAACGCGGGCTCGTTATTAACTTTACAACAGCCTATAGAATTCACTGTACAGCAAGGTCTTCTTTTTTTAATTCCAGGCAATGCGGTACTTTGCGGTCGTCTCTGTTACGAGCTGCTACGCTGCTGTAACAGTAAGCTGAGTTCTATCAGGCAGGAATCGTGCGCTTTGTTGTATTTACTTATGAGAAGTAATTTTGAATTTACAAGTAGAAAAGGATTGACGAGAGTGCATTTGCAAGTTAGTGAAAGAATACTTCAATTTGGAATATTGATAAGTGTATAGTATTCAGGGATATAATCTTTAAATGATCTTGTCTGTTATCTCAGGTGATAATATCAGTCTCCCAAATGCTGGGAAACGTTATTGGACTCAATAATTCCCGTTTTCAAGAATCCTTATCGTTGATAAATAGTTACGCATCTTCTGACAAGGTCATGAAAGGAACAGGATTTCCGGTTGAGGTTAAGGATCTTAACAAGAGAATCAGAACTGTATTAATGGCCACAGCACAAATGAGAGAGCACAATAACGATCCAGAAATGCTGGTGGACCTGCAGCACAGTTTGGCAAATTCATACGCCAGCACACCTGAACTAAGACACACGTGGTTGGAAACGATGGCCAGAAATCATGCGCGGGATGGAAACTTCTCTGAAGTTCGTTATACAACGATTTGTTAATATTAATTGTGGTAATTATTTTAAATATATCTTATTTCTTATTTATAGGCGGCTTGCTGTCAGTTACACATAGCTGCACTTATGGCGGAATATCTAAAGCTAAAAAAAGTTCATTCCTGGGGTGCTGAAGCGTTTGACAAAATATCTGTCAATATTTCCAGGGACGAGCGTGGACTGAAGCTCGATGCTGGTGAGATTTGTATGTCCTGCACATGTTTGTTTTTGCATTATCCAACACAAGCACGATTAGGGTAGTGATTAAGAAAAAAAAAAAAAAAAAAAGTCAGCCTTCAAGTCAGACAATTGTTACCTCTTATGCATGTTAGAAAAATGATTCTGAGTTAGCATCCATTTTGTTGTGCAGTGTGGTAAATGTCTTGTTTTTGTATTACAGACTTGGGATCACAGTTTGCTGGTGTCTTTGATATTTTCGTACGCCCCGGTAGCGTTTCTTGTATTATTGTATTGTTACATTGCTTATTATTTGCTTGACACTTTTGTGCTTAGTCCCTTATTAATGACGTTATTTGTATATAGAATTAGAAATCATATTATTTATTTCAGGCGTACAGGATATTCATTACAATGAATATCTCCTACTGGAACAATTGGAAACTTGCGCTGAGATGCTGGAGAAGGCTGAGCGTTTCGAACTCCTTGGACATCTTTATCGTTTAATTATTCCCATGTATGAGAACAAAAGAAATTATGAGGCTTTGTCAAATTGCTATACGCATTTGGCGCAGGCTTGTAATAAGGTCGTGGAGGTCAGCAAAAGCGGAAAGAGACTCCTTGGCAGATTTTATCGGGTTGCTTTCTTTGGAAGTGTAAGTATGCTTGTATTTATTTTTTTAGATTGTAAAATTAATTGAATCGTATATACAGGCTTACTTTGAGGAAGAGAATGGACAGGAGTACGTTTACAAGGAACCGAAAGTAACATCCTTGTCAGAGATATCGGAACGTCTTCATCGTTTACATTCAGAAAAATTCGGTGAGGAAAACGTAAGAATGATTATGGACTCCGTACCCGTGGATATAAGCGAATTAGATACCAAGACAGCATATATCCAAGTGACACACGTCACTCCATATTTTGAAAAATATGAATTAGAAGCACGACCAACAGAATTTGAACAGAATCACGATGTATCCTGCTTTATGTTTGAGACACCATTTACAAAGGAAGGAAAAGCCAGGGGTAACCCTGAAGATCAATGGAAGAGAAGAACAATACTTACGAGTAATATAAAATCTTTTAAAATCCTCAAACATCCTCACATTCTATTATTTTATTTCAATACTTTTACTTCGCAGCTGAGTACTCCTTTCCCTATATCAAGAAGCGAATATCAGTAACAGAAAAAAGAATAATGGAATTGAGCCCCATCGAAGTGGCTTTGGATGAGATGAGACAGCGAGTGCAGGAATTAGAAGACGTAGCCCTGATAGCACCAACCGATGCCAAGAAACTTCAGTTGAGACTTCAAGGAAGTATATGCGTAACTGTAAATGCTGGACCCCTAGCCTACGCATCAGCATTTCTGGATCCAGCACTTTCACCACAATATCCAGACGACAAGGTAGAAGAACTAAAGGATGTCTTCAGGTAATTACAAGAGTTCACACATAAAACAAAATCTGTAATTCCTACAATAATAATGATCACATCAACTTTTTATTATAGAGAATTCGTGAAGATTTGTTACACAGCGCTGCAGATAAACAGCAAATTGATCACGTCGGATCAGCACGAGTATCAGGAAGTACTTCGTGAGAATTATCAAAAGCTTTGTCAAAATTTATCATCCTTGCTTGGCGAACCAGTCTGGCCTGACGAACAAATAGGAAGTTGGAAGCGCAACAGCGCTGCACTCTTCAGTGCTATTAGTGGTGCTAATAATCATACCAGTACCGCCTAAGTCAAGATTTACCGGTTAACGGGTGTCTAAAAAATAATATCGTCCCAGGTATGAATAATCATACACAAACATATATACATAAATAGATTTATATATAGTCCCGGTTGATATAAAAAGCAAAAAAAAAAGGTACAAATTATATTTCTGTTAACCTCACTTATCAGTTTCTTGCTAAACCGCGCAGGTGCATAACATTGCGAGCTCTGCGCCACTGTATTATTTTATATTACAGTATCTAATTGTATGTACCGTGCTTTTCACCTATAGCCACCAGCAATTATTATAGTATGAAATTTATACATTTTATATTATATTTAATAACTAATATCAGCTTGCTCTCGCGCTAGGCTGATAAATTCTAGTTAGAATAATTTTTCACGTTCTCTTCGATATTAGAGAATGAAAACGATGTCACGTACAGCAGCGTGTAAATCGATCGTGCTGCGTTAACGAGATAATAATATTAGCCAAATTGTCTGTGAACTTTGATAGAGTCGAGATTGAAGAGTAAATTGGGAAATTCTTGTTCCTTTCTTTGTTTCTATTTTTATTATTTTTTTTTTAATCTTCATTTTGTAATTCGTGAAATACACGATCGCGGGAAATGCGTGTGTT
This sequence comes from Calameuta pygmaea, assembly GCA_031762395.1. Taxonomy (NCBI): domain Eukaryota; kingdom Metazoa; phylum Arthropoda; class Insecta; order Hymenoptera; family Cephidae; genus Calameuta; species Calameuta pygmaea. Next base: position 158,842 of record JASANN010000100.1, on the reverse strand, counting down.
AACTGGCTCGTGATAGCGCATGTGGAACTAATATAAGTTAATTTAAAGTTCCGATAAGCAAGCGCCAATTAAAAAATTGTAACAAATGAATTAACGCGATGCTTTGATTGAACAGAAGATGTGTAACGTGATGCGTACAGGGTGTCACGAATGAAAGTGATAGCGAGGAAATGTCTTGCCGTGTTTAATCAATTGATAATTCACTGAACGCCCAGGTATGCCAAGAAGTGATAAGAGAGTATTATAATAGGATTGATAACGCAGAGACAAGGGCCTAGGTAATAGAGCCCGGAAGTAAAGAGATAACACTGCCGTAATGTTCAACTAGCGAATGAGTATATGCAGGATTTGGTCCTCCGTGTAAATTTATTTACGTTCACGAACTTATAAATTTTTACGACTGACTACTGAGTGATTTTTTGAATTTTTTTTTTCTCTCTACTCTTATCAGAAAACTTTTCTTCTTCTTACATGTTGTTCCAGTATGCTAAGGTCGTGCGTGGTTATTGTACTATGGAATGGATGGGTTGATAAGAGGGATTTTGGCGATTCTATTATCTTAAGGAGGTTAGTCGTGCTAGTCAAATCAGTGCTAAATTTTAGTAATCGTCTTTGTAAAATTTTATGCATTATGCAACAATTCTTCTGTCTCATTTCTAATTACTGCATGTGTCCTTAATCCATAGAAACATTGATGACGGCTTATTTGCAAAAACATTAGCTAATTAAGGAGAAAGTATTTTTTCAAGTTTTTTTTTTTTTTTTCAAAAATAATCCATAATTTTGTACCCTTTTAAAAATGCGGGATTCCTTTTTCTGTTTCTCAAAAGATTCTCTACAAATCGACCGTCTAAATATTGATTAGACTAAGACTAAGACTCAGCACTAATTTGACTAGTGCGAGACGCTCTAACCTCCTTAATATTAATCGCAATAACAATAAGGAAGCGAAATGATATTTTACAGAAAATTTATAATCCTACTTAGTATATTTAGATAGGTGAACGCGCGTGGTGGGGCATTTATGTATGAACAAATTGTATATGAATTAATTATAAACTTTTTTTTGTATATTTCAGCATCTTTATGTAATAGATTTAATGACGTAGAATGTGCGCATGCGCGTGTAGTGTAAAGAGAAGGAAGAGTAATGGACGATCGAGATCGTCCTCGCATTATTAAAATTAATTGATATTTATTATATTCTCTTAGCTAAGTCGACACGACTTCTTTATTAAATAATTATTGTACGTCATTAAACTCTAGGTAATCTTTGACGTATCCTTTCGTTCGTTCAAATTGACTTTTTAAATTCTCAGCTTTTCTATCTGTACAAATGATTTGTTATAAACAAAGTTTGTGATATGTATTTTAGAGCGTAAACATAAAAATTAAAACCACGCCGCTCCCTTCTCTGGTCACCGAGACGCCAAACTTTTATTTGCGCTTCTTTTTTTATTTCTCAGCAATATCATGTAAATATGCAGTGTCGGGTGCACAATGTTTTTATCGATAGTTTAGCATAATGTAAATTCGGAATGAATTTTATTTTATTCAAATTCCAATTCGGAGGTCTCGTCCACACGTGTGAAACCCTCGCGGACATAATTGAATTTAATATAACGTTGTTAATTTGAGACATTTACTCGAGTGTTAATTAATTGTGTATTACGACTTTATATGTAAAAAAAAAAGAAGAAAAAAACCAATGCGTTGACGACCGAGACAAATGCGTTTATTGTATTTAGCGATTTTTCGCGACGTTGACGTGGAATATTTTTTTTTTTCTTTTCTTTACCTTCGCTCGAAATATCCAACGTTTACATTATGTTGATTATACAATTTTTTTTCACTTTAATCCGATCCAAAGATATCGGCCAGATTTAACAGTCTTCAATATCGAAGATTTGAACGATCATTTTATTTGTTTATATTGGTATTATTATTATTATTATTATTATTATTTTTAAGCCGCAAACTGTTCGATCGTCGAGTGAGATGTTTTGATAGAAATGAAATCAAAAATTGGAATTTTTAATTAGAGTGAAATATAAATAGAAATCATATATATATATATATATATATATATACAGTAAAAATGTATATGCGTGAGCGCATACGATAAGCTAATCCAATGAATACGATATCTCATTCTAACGTTACACCGATAAGGCTGACTTAAAACATATACACGATGATGCTTAATTTACGAGCAGAAGAATTTATGACTGTGTAAAATGTAATTCGTTTGTCGGACGTGTCTCCGTAGATAATAGGATTGATAATACTTACTGGTAACATACAAACAATCAATCCTTATGGGGGTTTTGCCGTGTTAATCCTAAGAAAATTCTAAAATCTTCAATATACGTATTGTATCTTCAGACTAAGTCTTAGGGCAATTAAAACAATTGAAATACAATAGACTGTCAATTATAAATTCATCAATTAAAGTCAGACTTGTGAAATGTAATTCGTTCTAAAAAAAAAAAAGAAATAACCTGCCCGTTGTGACTAGTGAATGAAGGAAAAAGAAAAGAAAAAAAAAGGTATTTTCAGTACGTTAAATTAGCTACAAATTTGAATTGAAATTGTATCAAGGGATGCCGGTGACTTTTTGAGATTGGATTTATCGATTTCTCGTCAATCGATATTGGATATTCCATTTATTGTCTGGTAGAGATTACCCGTAGATTTATTACCAGTGAAGTATCATCGAGACCAAATAAAATCCGAGCAAAATTCTATTATTATCTTAATACAGCTTGATAACGCACAAATAAATTTTAAGGGATTTCGTACGTCAGTCCACGTGGAAATTATTTTGAAAATTGCTGTTGTTACGTTGCTATGGCAACGAGTAGTGTGTTTGTATGATGGCGACGATTAACGTAAAGTGTAGAAAGAAAATTAAGTCGTCCAATTATTTAGGTTATGTTTAATAATATTTATTGACAGTTATTAATCAGGACGAGACTGTGTTACTTCACGTTACTCAAAACTATATACGGTATAAGCTCCTCGAGGTATGCATTCTTGTTTTTAATTGTTTTATGACGTTTACGCGACGACTTTGATATTTCTACGTTTATTATAATCGCTGCTTTCTTACTAATTGGTAGAAAATCTTTATTCGTTTTTTAAGGCGTCCAATGTAATTACGTTTGCCCAATTAATCGGTATAGTACTCTGTGTTTAGTATTGTATTATTATTGAAAGTATTGTATTTATTAATGTAACGTCTCACAATAAAATTTAGTATCAGGAAATGTTGGTTATGGTTCTCTTATTTGGGACAGTTGTGAGATATATTTTGTTATTAATTATTCGTTCTAATTTGTTTTAAATCATTGTAAATAGTAATAGCCTTGCATGGAGTCGCGGGAAATTCCTTTAGGGAAAAATATATGCTAATTTATACCCATGGTGAAGTCATTTTGAACTTTACAATACGGAGGGTGACACATAGACACGTTGTAGCCACATGCTGTCTGCTGTTATCAGTTTTAATCAGTTGTTCACTGTTGAAGGAAGCTGTTAAACGTGCAGAGAAGTGAAAATCTGATATGAGAAATATAATTAGAGTTATTTTCTCTGCGGTTCTCGTGATGGATGATCATTTAAAAAAATCAGTAGCGTCGACAATGTACCATTAAAAATTCTCGTAATCTAACGTTTGTATTTTATATATTTTATGATTTCGAGAAAAATATATATTTTCTTTATAATTGCGCGATTACATATTGAAAAGAAAAATAAATATCACGTGAAATAGAATTTCCGCGTAAATTCTTGTAGCTTAGGAAATTCTTTGATAACAGTGTAGATGGCGCTGGCGAAGGACGCGCAGCAAATCCGACCAGTAAGGAAAAAGAGACACATAGTGCAGACTATAGCTCAGTGAAGAAAAGCGTAAATTGAAAACGGTATAAATATATTTTGCTGCAAGGAAGTGTATATTTCTTTGAATAAAATTATCCAAATAAAAAATGACGACCGCAGCGAGGCCAACATTCGAACCAGCCCGTGGAGGACAAGGACGTGGTGAAAAGGATTTGAGTGCTATATCAAAACAATATAGTAGTCGCGATTTACCTTCGCATACAAAGCTAAAATATCGGTAAGATATTTATTAAATAGTCGCTGATATTAATATTTTTGTTTATTACTATTTGTATTTATGTGTTTCATATTTGGATTTATATATTTATGAAAATAGGTAACATAACCTATATTTCTTTATGATGAATATTCTTGTTTGTATAGTGAACATGGTCAGGGAACTATTGAGGAACTGCGCAACCGTGATTTCCGCAAGGAATTGGAAGAGCGTGAGCGAGAGAAGGACAAATCCTCTAATAGACGCATGATTGAAATTGCCAGGGAAGCTTTGCCACCTAGTTCCAAGAGACAGAAATTGGATCAAGTTCCTGCCGCCAGCTTGGATGCTGATGATCCTCTTGACGAAGATGAATCAGATTCAGACAGTGAAGATGATGACAGTGCGGCAATCTTTGCCGAGCTAGAAAGAATCAAGAAAGAACGAGCAGCAGATCAAGCGAAAAAAGTATGTTATACCTTTTTAGCACGACATCGTTATAGAATTTCTGAATATATTGTAACTCACTTGAATTTTGATATAACAGGATATGGAAAAGAAACAAGAAGAGGAAAGAATAAGGATGGAGAATATTCTCTCTGGAAATCCTTTACTGAATTATTCTTCCCAGACTACTCGCACTGACATGAAGGTTAGAAGAAGATGGGACGATGACGTTGTCTTCAAGAACTGTGCGCGTTCTGAGCCAAAGAAGAAGCAGGATGTCTTTATAAACGACTCTCTGAGAAGCGAGTTTCATCGTAAATTTATGGAAAAATATGTGAAGTAAAAAGTGACATTAACAATACGAATGACAGAATACTATTCTTAAACAGAATAACATTGATCTATTGTGTCACGTATGACAATGCTATTCCTGATCTTTGTAAATAATCTTAAATACTTTTTATTTTATCATAAGAATGAACTCTTAACGTTCCCAGTTAAATAGAATGCCATTCTTACATTCAAGTCACCATGAATCCTTTCCAATATTATCCAGCTACGAACAAGGTTCGAAGTCATTGTTTATTATACTCTCAATTAATCTACCCTAAAGGAATGCGCCCATCTTATAGAGAGGTCAGTTAAATATTTTTCACATTGAAAAAATCCTTGAGGAGGCTCGTCTGTTTATTTGTCCTTTTCAAGTGGGCAAACTTGCCTCTCGTTTGATTGTGTTTGTACAGGATCCTCACATACTATTAACAGCTTGCTGTTAACTTCCCTCAAGATGTTCCTACACCCTTTGAGGGCTTTGACTCTTCCTGTTACATTCTGTATGAACAAAACGATGAATGGACCCTCGGGATCATTCACACGGCTCCTTACAAGCGATAAGAATATTTCATTCATTACGCAATAATCTATCTTTATTAATCTAATGAAAAATATGAATATCCATTAACAAAAAAGTAACCTAAAAAATTCCATAGATAAAATTCTTACTACATACATAACTTGTAAATACTGGATAAAGAAATATAGAATTTCTAATTATACTTAGTATACATATCTGACACTATATGAATTACCTTAATAAATAAGTTTTAGACCATACCGCAAGACGGGACTATCCCGTTTGATTTTATTTGAACGGGGAACCCCCCGGGAAGGTTCGACAAAGAGGTCGTTAAGTTCTTTGTATGTAAAAATAAAGATAAAAAAGTGGAATTGAAAATAGAAATAAAGGCGTCGAGACGACTGCATCGGCATCAGGATCGGGACGGCCTGGTGTTTCGGTAGCGGTCCGATCCGGTCTCCCGTGTGCGAGTATAAACCGCTGGGTCAAGTATAACCGGTCCCAGGGTCCCGACCGGCGCGAGTGCCAGAGGCAAGCAGTCTACCGGTGCACAGCTGGTATCGGTAGACTCCCTGGCACCGACCTGGCCAACAGAGAGAGAGCCAGCCTGGCCCCACTAAGAAATCAAGGCAAACAGAGATCACGTAGAACGCGCGCGCGCACATCACACACATGTACATACATATACTTATCAGTATCTTCTCTCTATCCCTATCTCTCTCTCTCTCTCTCTCTCTCTCTCTCTTATTCTCTTGTTCCATTCTTTATTTTCTCCAGGCAAGATTCTCTCGTTCCGACCAAGAGAATTTGCTCCTCCTTCAACTCCGTATCTCATCCCCACTCATCTGCTCTGTGAATTTTTCTTTTATTTATTTATTTACCTCCTATATACATCCTCTATTTATTTTATTTATTATCTTGGTCCATGCGCGCGCGAGCACGCCTGCCTGGCTGCCTATCTGTCTGTCTTCTCTTCCTCGCGACTCCTCCTGGGTAGCTACGCGATGATGCCCGTCGACCAGGGCTGTAGAACGACCTGACTTTCTTTTACTTCATCTTCACAGTCTCATTAATTATCAAAATTCTCTTTCAATTCTCACTTACTAGAACTGTTTTCCATTTTACCAACAGCTCACCTTTTTTTATTAATTTACTCTTCCTCCTTCCTGTACGTCCATCTTAGACATTTTATCAGAACCAAGAACGCACTTTGTACCATGCTCCTTGGCAATTGCCTTTTGTATTTCTCTTTATCCGGGTTCCACACGGTGCATCGAATTCCACCCAGGTTACCAATACGACAGTTCGATTCACTTTCACCATAACATCCTGGTCAGTGCTGTATAAACATGCATTTTGAAAATAATTAATGACACCTTTTTTCAGCGCCTTTCACCGTATTTAAATTAAAGAAAAAAATAATAAATAAATAAAAATGTTATCAGCATCCTACCTCTGTCTGGAGTCTGTCTCCATGGAGTCAATCAAAGGTAACATTCATTTCTTGACTAATCACACCTGATACCACAATGAATTCTGATCTATATTGTTTTTCATGTGTCGTAGATCATAGTCTATCGCTACGTGGGGAGGAACTTCTTCGTCGCACGGTAGTTATGTTCACCAGCCCTGATCGTTTGCGCCACTTTAGAGCAGAAACGGTGCACGCCTACCTCTTCGGCAGGGGCGGTCCTATCTCTATGCCCCAGGGACGTAGCTGAACGCGGTGAATTCGGGTGGCAGTATTGGCAGGGGCACTGGAACGATTTTTCAGTTAGATATTCAACAATGTAAACCGCTCCTGTTCAGTCTGATTTTTTTTTTTTAACGATACGCCATAAGTCACTGCCCAGTATTATCTGACTGTCTCTATATTTTTTCTCAGACTATAGTATCCTGTTTACTTTACGTATATATACTATTGATATAACGCGCAAGACCCAGAGGCTCTTGACAAAATGAAAGTTGACGTTCGGATTACATAAAACGAGGATACGATCTCACCTTCGCTTCCTTACAGTCGTCGTAGAACTTCCCTCAATTGCCAGGATATCCAATATCAAAACAAGTGAACGAACTGGCAGACCCCCATTTTCGCTCAGAAAGGTACCCAAGGTGTTATCCTTATCTTGTACGAGGTTATAGCAACTCTGTTATACACAGTAGCACAGTACAAGACGAAAATAGATGAATTCTATTCCTTCTAGAAAAATCCATTGATAGGAAACGAAGCCGAAAATGATGGCGTACAATTTTTATACCTTTAACATCATAAATCACGGTAGGCACAGTAGTGTAGAAAATTACAGCAAGATCACTACTATAGTGTGTTGTGAAAAAAAGCTATGAAACATTAGGAAAACTATTTAACAACGAAACTTGTACAGAATATTGTTTCAGACGTCAATGGCAATGATATACAGAAGCGCAAGAACTGATTGTGATATTTATATTAATTAAGTAACCATGAGACTGATATAATACATGAAACTGAATATGGAATAGAGGAGGCTGTATGGATGATAAATATTATGACAAAGTGTCAAAAAAAATAGGATTGTAAAAGGTGCGCTCATTCGAAAAGGATGGGTAACATGGTTCGCTTGGTACGGTCCTGGGAGGCGGTGGTGAGGCCTCGTGAGGAACTGTACAGAGGTGTAGGTATGGGCGATCGGGCCAGACAAACAGACTCGCACTGGCATTGCAGACCCGCAGTGGTCACCGAGTAGTTAGTCAGTGGTGGACGGAACCGGGCGGCACCGGCGGCATACCGGGGACACTAATCGCGACGAGGACGACTTTCCAGGGAGTCTTCCGGCCCGAGGTGGTTGCGGTGCAGCAAAGACAATTGAGAGAGGGAAGAAGAAGAGGAACGATAAGAAAATATCATATAGTAAAGAGGAAGTAAGAAGATAAGCGTAGGACTCGGAGAATATAAATAAACAAGTGCCAGACTCGGGGAGGAAGTTCGCAAGAGATGGTTTCTAAGAGCGGAATGGATCTGCGTATCCCGGTGCACGTGTCTTCCTCCTACTCGGCTTCCAGTTCCTCGACTTCTTGCACCACGTTTACTTCCTGGAGTCCACGTTTGTTTCTCGTGCTCCTTGTCGGGCAGCTACTCACCCTGACCGATGGTCAGCGACTCAGTGGACTCTACGTGGACAATGGCCTCGATCAGACAGTCGTTCACAGGGTTGTTACCCAGCGTGAAAAGCGCGAAGTGGAGCACGAGATCCTCAATCTTCTTGGACTACCGGACAGACCCAGGAACACTGGCGGTAAGGTGCCTCAAGTCAAGAGATCAGCACCCAAGTTCCTCTTGGATATCTACAAGAATACTCTTGGCGAGGATGAGGAAAAACCGGTCACCCTGCACACCCAGACGTCCGGAGAGTTCGACCTCACTGGCCAGGATCTCAGGGCCATCGACCAGAGCGATGTCATCATGTCGTTTGCGGCGCATAGTGAGTGATCCACGTTTATATTTACGTTGTTTATCACTTGTTTACCTGTTACCATCGCTCCATATGTTTTCTTTTTATTTTTGGCCTTTTTTTTTTGGTATCTTTTTTGACTCATCCACTTTAACATCAATGTCGTTCAATCTCACTCGAATCATTTATGCATGCGTATTTCCAAGATACTCTTTTCTATGGCTCCTCTTGTTTCGCTGTCAATGAATCGCACTTTCGCGGGTTTCCAATGAATGATATGACCTATCGCAAGGCCGATACGCACAGCGCGTATCTTTGTACGACTCTGTGTAATTGATGTACGGCATTAATGAAAGTGGCGCGTATCTTTACAATGACTCTCTGTAAGCTTCCTTTCGCGACGCCATAATCGCTGGTTGTTAAAATTTTTATTTTGACTCGCCATACGCTGGGATTCTCTGTAGACACAAATCTGCACTTAAAGTACCTTTTGATGCATCAGTCCAAAGAATAGTACACGTGGAGACTACTGAGTGCGGCAGTAAGAAGTCTCAAGGAAGTATGGAAAAATCGAAGAATTTTTTCACGTCGCATAACGAGCAAGTAAAATAAACATCATTATCAAAATAGCGTATATAAAATGCGCCAAGAAAGAATCGTAGAAACATGCACTTACTTTAATTCAGTAATCTCTATGCAAAAGTGCCCTGGGCTAATGATTTTCTCATTCCTCGTGTCTCACAAAGGATTTTACAATGGCGCCTGTAGTAACGGCTTGCTAGGTTCTTGGGTCCTTTTGGGCCAGTTACCTTTTCAGCTCCGTGAAGAAGGTACAGTCATTGCTAGCCCATACTGAAAAATGTCTAAATTAGCCAAAAGAAAAATAAGCACAATTTATATTATACAGTTCCTGAATCAATGCGCAAGAAGTGTGACTCGTCTTCTAAGAAATTCATGTTCTCATATGTGTATGTATATACACACATACTCGCGTCTCATTTCTTTTCTTCACCCTTTTTATTTTCTCCGCAGCTTCGTCTCACTTTATATCTCCTTTACCTCTTCTTCTTCTTCTTCCTCCACCTCTTGTTGTGTGTTTTTTTTTTTTTTTTTTTCTTTTCCTTACAAGCGAGAACGTTCTAGGCTCGGATGTGTGTTATGCCGTGCGGCATGCATATAAATTAATACCTATAACCATAACTTATTCGACATGTACCCAACCCAGTACTGGGAACTCTGTCGTTCGATAAAAACGGACATAAATTAAATCGCTATTACGTGTGCCTACCATGCCCAACGAGAGTTAATTGATTGGCCGAGTATACAGCATGTGCAATTTATGACCACCGTCTGTGCGAATTTCGACGAAATCTTTCGGTATGACATACCGTGATCCCAGCTGATCGATACTGATCGTAAGCGATTGAAAGAAGATGGGCTTCTGCTTTGCCTTATCTGTCGAGTGTATCGACATTATTTTCTACATTGTTATTCCGCTCAGTTGACTGTTGCTCGTCTGAGAATGCTCTTCCTGGTATGTGTATTTACAATTGCGCAATGCAAGCGCGGCGGAAGGTCGCGCGATATCTAGGTCCGCGCCGATCTAGTTAGAAAACGTCAGAAATCCCTAGGCAAAGTATAGGGGAAAAAACAAGATTGGGTTAAACGCCTAAATATATTTATTTCGAAAGTTTACGTCATTCTGACGCGTTGCGACAGGAATGATAAACGTTAAAGACGGTGATTCGGTGAGAGGGAAGAATATTTGAGGTTAAGAAGTTATTGAAGACGATCAACGTAGCAAGGAATATGAAGATTGATCCATTTTGCCAATTTGACATATTCTAGTAAATTCCCTAGTTTCCATGGGTACCAACTGTGCCACCCATAGTGAATATATACATATATATTACCCAACGAAAGCCATTCATTCATTTATCTATCCATCTAAGAATCTATCCACAGTCCGGACAGTTGTATACAGACGTGAGTACCAGAGCGCGGTCCATATATTACCAGAAAGTTTCACCGGGTGGGTTCCTCAGTTCCCAGGAGTACGAGGAGGAAGGTTTAAGAAGAAGAAGAAGAAGAAGAAGAAGAAGTACCAGGAGGATAGAGAGATGAGTCAATATCTCTCTTTCCCGTGGAGTCAGGCCGTGGTACCCTATCCCAGGTAAAAATGTCTCAACTTGGGGCCCCGCGCGTTCGCCGCGGGCGCATTTCCTTCTTCTTTTTTTTGTTTCTCCTTTTCTCTCTCTCTTTCTCACTCATTCTTCCCCCTCCATCAGCCTTCTCACGGGGGTCCCAGCTTCTAGGGAGGGTGGTACCCACGAGGAGTAACGAAGATGAAAAGATCAGCTAAGAAGAGACTGTTTCCAATGGAGTCTGTATTCGTGGACCTGTAAGAGCATATATATATATATATATGTATACACACGTCACTGGAGTATCCTCCTCTGTGTATACAGCATAGAGAGGGTTCTGTGAGGGAGTTATATCTTATAGGAGGTATATGGTATAAGACCGTATAGGAAGGGAGTAAAAAACAAAACTCTACTCCTCTTCTTCTTCTGGCTCTCCGGTGAGCAAGAGCATCGGGGGCCCCAGGATCGTCCCAAGCTATTCGGACCACCCCGAGTGGGGTTCCGCTCTCGCTCGTGGCAATCAGGTGCCGTTGGAATGCGGCCGTCCGAAAAAACAAAACAAATTTTTATGCCCTTATCCCCCGGGAACATTAGGCATTACTTAGCCTCCTGGGAGCTCATGGGACCTGCAGGATTTGAGAAGGAACTACGGTGTACGTACTATAGGCATGTACCTGTCTTTTTCTGTGTGCGTATATATATATATATATATATGTGTGTGTATGTACCTAGATACTTGTACTAGGAGAAGACTTTCTATATACTCCAAGTTATCTCAGGGTAGACACTGTGAAACTTTTACTACATACTTACCCCTCGCTTAAGAGGAAGATATAGAATATGGTCTGCCTGTGGTGGTAGTCACGGGGCCTTAAGGCCCGAAGGATACAGGTGCTTTTAAAAAAGGATGATTTCACGCTGCGAATTGTCCACGGCTCGTTATACGTTTCATTTATGGTGAGACGATTAGAGGGCTGTGTTAATCCAGTTGGTTGGATGGATATAATGGAGTCTGTTAACAGGGGGTCGATCATGCGTGTATGTTATCATTTATTTATCTCGTTTCTGATCGACTGTTGCGACACGGTTATTTTTTTATTAATTAATATATATTTTTTATTGATCTTTCTCGACGGATTTTTTTTTTTCATTTTTGACAAAAAATTTTTTTGTCTTTTTACGCACACATGCATCAGTGATCTCTTTGCTGTAGCGTTAAGACGCGTCATTTTACGTGGCAAAGCGATTGAACTTTTCTTTGATTTAATGGCTGGTTTGTCTGGTCGTGAACGCCCGTCACGTTTTGGTCAAATCGCCGTGTTCAATCTCTCCACAGGCCTTAAATGGGTTGACGTACGTGAGAGCTACCGATCACGTATCGGTCATCGATCATGACTTGTTTTCCTTTGTTTCGTGACTTAATGATAAGGTTTGTGGATGTTTATACACGTGGTATTATTCTTTTTGGTTTCAGATCACCACGTGGCCGGTGTCAGGCACGAACGTGGAAAGAGACTCTGGTTCGACGTCTCGGAAGTGCCTCCTGGTGAACACATAATCGGCGCTGAGTTGAGGCTTTATCAGAGTTCAGATATCAAGAACCATCGAAACCGTGGATCTTATATGATAACGGCTTATCGGGTTCTACGCACTGAGGACGGGTGAGGATAACTTAGTCTATTGGTTATTTTGTTAGGTTAGGTTATCGGATGTGTCATCTAATGGAGAAAGCCTCTTGCGATAAGCTCAAAGGTTTTCGGTTAGGCAGGTTGAGATTCTGGATGATCAATTCAATCCTTTTAATATTTATCAGTGATCGATGCTTGTCTTCTTATCAGTCGAAGAGTCGTGGGAATTTTCTTTCTATTTGGTAAGTCGGACCGCGTTGGTCAGCTGCTCTAGGTGGGTCTGGACCTAAAATCAAGATCTTCTTTGAGAGTTTGAGACTCTAGCTGTTTGCGGCAGATTCGAATGGTTTGGCGAATTACGTGGAATTTTGTGCTATTAACAGTAAGTGAGGCTTTATCGTAGTCAGGGATTTCATATAAGTAGGTGTTTTCAGTTATGACTCTGATGGAATTTGGAGTTTCTAGAAGTCCTATTGCTTATATCGCGATATACACAGCTGTGCACGGGAACGACTTTCCTTATAAATAAATCATTTGAATTTTTCAGTTCTTCATGGGGAATTTTAGAAAATATTTAAAAACAAGGAGAGTTGAACTAGTTTTAAAAAAAAAAGTAAATCCGTGTGAAACTAAAGATCATGGGTCTGAGTATTTTAATTTTCTAATAGCCAAGACAATCTTTTTTTTGTACAAAAAATTTTTTTCAAGAATTCCAAGAACCAAGGGAATTATCCCATGAAACAATTTTAACCTTGCACAACCTATGGTTAGACATGAAAATGGCAGCTGACTCGATATTCCCATAAGCCACAAGGATAAAACGGTACTCCTGACCAGTGGTGGGTGTAAGGGGGCCAATTTCGAATTTTTCGAAAATTAGCCTCGCCCGTAGTTTTGACATCGTCATTGTGTCCCTAATTAGGCGGTCCTTAGTTCCCTGAGAAATGCCAGGTATTTGTTCTACCTGTGAGTTCCAGGATGCTATACCTCAGGGTCGAGCCAGGACCCCAGAATCCCTGTTACCATTATTGTCTTATGTATAGGGAATTATTTTTTCTCTCTAATCTCATACACTAAATTGTCTCTGGCGGTGACCTCTTCTTTCTTGGGTACGCGCGTACTACGACCTGACGTCGTACTAGGGGGACCGGGTCCGTGTCCGGCAGGAAACGCTATTCCGTAAATTGAGGTAAATTAGCCAAGGGGACGTCATTAGTCGGATGCTCACCAGAACTCGGGCATTATTTAGCCTACGCACTTGCGCACGCGCGCGTCTTCTGTCAAAAGCGTGACGCATACCGTATGCGTCTTCTTGACGAATAATCCTGAATTTCATCCTGTAAAAACCATCAAGGCCAGGAACAGGCTCGATTACAGCTTTAAGTAAATTTTTATCCTTCGCAGTATCCCGACTGTAGAATCTAATTAGTAAAGACACATCCAGAATAACACAGTCCATGTAATCTCACATGGGCACCATAACAGGGAATAACCATTGTCTAGAATTTATATACGCATTTTAATTCTTATTGGCATCACGTGGATCCTCAGCATCAGAATGCATCCCAGATCTTGAGTCAGGTGAGAATTGTTCTAAGGTTGCTCATTATTCATTGGGGAGTGTCTGGCTGGACGTAGAAAATTATTACTCAATGCCTGGGATGGATCACGTGCTAGATTGATATTGCATAAGAAATTATCTTTTTCTTATCATTGATTTTTTTACATTCGATATCAAGGTGTGATTATATTTTCTTTTTGCTTATTATTGTATTCTTTTTTTTTTTAGGGAACGAGAATTGCAGTATGTGGACTCCGTGAATACAACCACCGGACACGAAGGATGGTTGACGCTGAATGTCAGTGAACCTCTTCAGCATTGGGTGAACAATCCCGATGGTAATCGTGGACTTTATCTTTCCGTTCATCCTGCAGATCGTTCGGGTTGGTATATGATTTTTGATGATTTTATTTATTAGAAATTAATACCGGTACCAGCTCTGATACCTGGTAATGTGTTTTTGAATATCAAGATTGTTTAACATAAACCATACGTGGCGAAGATCATTGGGATCGATTTCTAAGTTTAGCTCGGCTCGACCCCACCAGTCTGTATATAAATCGTACTTGAGGTTACGTACTGGGTAGGTCCTGCAGTTTCGTCGAGGAATTCGACAAAGCGAATAACACGAACGATTTAATATTTCTACCGGATTCCTCAAGGAAGCAATCCGTCGAATAATATAGAGGAGTGCGAAGATCATCTAAAAAGTTGAGTCCGCTCCTAGTCAACATTCTGAATATCCAATGGCAAAGCTGCGAAGACGCTTTCCTAAATTCCACAACGAGGACGTCACGTCTGACCTTTGATAAAATTGCCAGAAAGCCTTCGCAGCCGATAAAGAAATCTGCAAGGCAGAAAATGTCTCTGTGGTGACCAGAAGGTAAGTAGACCGAGCGAATAAAATAATTTCACTGAGCCTCGGTTATACGTGAAGGAATATTACAACGTTAATCGGTATAATTGAATTTTGCTCCTCGGACGATAGCGAAGAGGAAAAAGAATAAAAAGTCAAAAGTGAGAATCCCTGCGATGAAGAAAAAGAAGAAAATGTAACTGAGACTGGTCGTCGGTGTGTTCTACCTACAGAATGAAGGAGGACACCGGTCGCTATGGTTAGACCCCCATAAAGAATGAAGATAAAGTTGCCTAGCTTCTGGCCCTTGGCTATGGAAATGTATAAGCCAGGACACGCGCTTACCTACTGTGCCTTTGACGTGCATATAAGAGATCCCATGCGTTCTTATGTAGATAGCTGTATGTATTAGAGGATATATATATATATGTATATATGCCGTTGAGCAATAGCTCGTGGCTAATAAACGCTTCGGGGTCAGAAGTTCGAGGCGGTAGATTCCCGGCGTTTCTTGTACACCTGGCTTTCGATGCTGCTCCTTGGATATATATGCTCTCCGGCCAGTACACCTGTTCCTGGCTTCTCACTCCCATGCTCAAAAGCACTCTTCGTCACACATACGATTGGATGTCTTCTGAACTAGCGAAGGATAAGATCAGCAGTCGATGGGATGCAGGATGGTCCAAGTTGGACATAGATGAAGACGACGAAGAAGAAGTGGAGACCCTGTTGGAATGATCCTATTCAATGATCATGGGTGACCTGGGACTTTGAGAATTGTATCTCAAAATTGAATTGATACTTTGATATTGATTAATGATAATGGGTAAGGTACGAACCGTGATCAGCGTCGTATGGTATTTTTGTGAAGTAATATTTTATACCATGGATTTTCTTCGTGCGTCACGAATTCGAGCTGCGTTCAAATACTTCGCTAGATTCACGAATACATCATCCACGAGAGGGCAAGAAGTGGCGTCGTCTTGTCTTCCTATACCCAGGAGACGTGCGTGCGTGGGATCGGGTAAGGAGGAACGAGCGAGGATGGAGAAAGAGGAGGAATCAGAAAAGAAGAAGAAGAAGAAGAAGAAGAAGACGGAAGAGAAGGATATGAGAAAAAGGGGGACAAAAGTGGGATAGACGAGTGAGGAAGCAAAGGAGGAAGGTCAGAAACCGAGATTGTAGGATAAGGACGCACCTGAATCGAATTCTGCCACCGGATCCAAGATGAGGTCCTCCTAGTCCTCTAGTCCTGGTAGCTACGCTCCGAGAAAGATCCTGCGGATGGATCCGATCTGAAAGATAAGACCGACTACACCTGTGGCCCCTTCTCTTGGAGTTACAGTGTATAGAAGAGATCGGCGATTTTTATTACTGTTAACCGCCCGTGGACAACCCGTAGAATGTCGTACGTTTTAACCCGGGAATGCGGTAGCCTGCCAGATTAAATCTACGACGATAACGAACGATCTTCGACTGTTCCTGAAGGACTGGGTCATCTACATGGCCAATATTCCATGGGATAGAAATACGGTATGGACGCTCATTGAGGATCCCCAGGTACCCCCGTGGGATTGAATCGTTTCGATCGACCTCGAAAGATGTCGATTGGTCGATTAGCGATGAGATTTCTTAATAATTATTTTATTATTGTCGTGTTTCAAGCCAGAGAACTTATTGTTATTGCGTGCAGCGAAACTATCTTTCGAGATATTCAAGGATCTAGATAAATTATTATCTGCGCATGCGCAATGCGATTCCACGCGTGCGCGTAGTTTGTTGTTCGCCGCGCCTAGATTATTTTGTTTCTTGCGTCTCTCCTCTCCCTTCGCACTTCCCCTCGTGGATTTTTCTCGTTTTCAATATCTCTATTTCTCTCACGCAACATTATAAGCTCTACTCTCTCCTCTCTCTCTCTCTCTCTCTCTCTCTCTTTACCTTCCTTCCTCTCACAGAGCCTCTCTCCTGTCCTCTCCGGACAACCGGTTTACCTTTGATCATTCAATATAAAACATAAGATCGCAGATATATACCTTATATATGTATATAATATCATATGATCATTTATATATATATATATATACACAACATATAAATATATTAACTCGCACAGCCACTTTCCGTCGCGATTATTTTACGAAACGTACAGTTTTTTTTTTATCATACACTTTACACGTCCGTATTTGAATATACGAAGCGATTAGAAACTGCAGTTTACACTGACCATTATTTCGCAGGGAATACGCGCGTAATATTCTTATATATAAAACGATACCTCCACCGAGCGCACCGGTGCATTCCCAATACTCGGGAATACCAGGCAATCCCGACTGCACTTGGACAAAGTGCAGAAGCAGGTGTCCGCAATCACAGCAAATGCACATTCCTCCCGGCCAATTTACTAGCTTTCTCAAACTCGACGATTCGCAACAGCGCCGAGCCGTACGATCGTTTTGCATTGACGACCGATCCTGGAATAGATAATTCTAGCAAGAAGATGCATCTGCATATCCGCATCTGTAACCAGGGTAGCCTGGCCGGTAAAAGCGTCGATGCACTGTAAAAGCTCGTTTCATTTATCAATACATAACCTATGCACTGCTGCTGTAGAATTTCGATGCAGAACTGCCGGTTAATAACCGTTGGGCGTTTATGTACTTGTTTAGATTTTCATGGCAACGTATATATATATATAGGTATGATAATAACGAAGGAAACAGAGTTCAGAGAAAAATTATTCTTAACTCCTTGTTTGTATTGTAACAGCGGTCTTATGTAATGGGATATTATATTAATGTACGAAAGTGTAATATATTATAAACGAGATTCTTTTTCTCTCGCCCGCCGATATGTAATTACAGGGTGTGCGTGGTTTTCAACCAGGGCCGCTCGTCGCTTACATATACTGCGAAGTGAACGGCTTGACAGCTAGCAACGAGTCCAGTTTCCTTTTTTTCTTTTTTTCTTTTCCTTTCTTTCTATCTCTTTCTGCGTACGCCATTTCGTACGCTCCTGACTCCGTTTCCCTCTGCGGGGCAATGGGATTCTTAAATAGTTAATATTCATGAAGGTTGGCTATAAATAATCCCACGCGACAGGAGACAGGCCGTTCTAATAAACATAAGCATATTTATATATACACTATGTAAGAGGCTAATTATGTATAGCGGCTGACGTGCCCATAAGCTGTTTACCATTAATTTTTCACTTCTGTCAGTCATATTAGTTGTCGCTTGTTATTGTCTTTGTCATGTTTTGCTCGACGTTTATAGATTTTTTATTGTTCTTGGTTTGGCTGACCTGACTGAACGTTTGTTTACAGTGCACGAAATGCGACCGGAGGACATTGGAATCGTTGGCTCACGTGGCGATGCCGATAGGCAACCCTTCATGGTGGGATTCTTCAAGAGTTCCGGTATACGCGAGGCTAAGGTGAGACAGAAACGCGACGCCAGGAGACGGAAGAAGAGCGAATCATCCAGTTTGGATTATCGCAGTAACCCATACACAGGTATTGAGTCTTGTCAATCTGATTGTTAGGGTTTAGGATATTTTGAGGTGCTGCCATCTGGTTTTATTTTTCTAATTGTTACTTGCTCCACAGATCCTGCCATCCAGTACAGCTCTAGGACTTGCAAGATTCAGACGCTCTATGTAAGCTTCAAGGATCTCAAGTGGCAGGTAATGAATGCTGGATAATTTTTCTTGTTCTGTTTACTCTTTACCCAAATTTTATATTCTTATTATACTCAAGTCGTTAATTGTTAATTAAGAAGCATGTCACAACGGCAGGTTTTTTAATTAATGAATATTCATATTTCAGGACTGGATTATAGCGCCTGATGGCTACGACGCATATTACTGCAGCGGCGAATGCAACTTCCCATTGAATGCTCATATGAATGCAACTAATCATGCCATCGTACAGACTCTGGTTCATCTTGTCAGTCCAGGCAAAGTTCCCAAGCCTTGTTGCGCTCCTACGAAATTATCAGCGATATCCGTTCTCTACTTTCTCGACGAGAGCAACGTCATTCTTAAGAAGTACAAAAATATGGTGGTTAAGAGTTGTGGCTGTCACTGATTGATCAGCGTTCGAATACGAGTGTATTTTGGAAAATTTTGAAAATCGAATTATGGATGTATCTATATGTATAGATACACGCTATAAGTACCTAACAATAGGAGCCGGATATCATGAAGATTTGCAAATGTCGATGGTGGACGCAAGGGACTTTCAAATTGACGGCATTTTGTAATTGGAAGTACGAATTTCTTGTGCCATTTCTAATTAGACGTATTTTTAACGTGTGCATTTCTTTTTCGCCAATCGGTTTTAACAATGCGTGTAATATTGGCTGAGGTTATAGTTGTTTTAATGCTTGCGTTATTTTAACGTTATATCGACGTCTCCGTCGCCATCTTATCTGGAGACAGGGTTGTCATTAACTGTTATTTAATCGTAGATAATATAAATGAATGATCTATTTAATTCTTAACGCAGGCATGCTGGCAGTAGAATTTACAAAAACAGGGTTTATGCGACGATTACAAATACTCCAGGCGCCGATAAAGCGTCGGCGACGATAATAACTGATGCATCGTCTGTACGAAATTTATAATGGAGGATCTTATCGTGTCGTACTGGGACTTATTGCGAATCGAGTATATAATAAGTCATATTCCTATAACATATGAGAAATTTTGGATTCGACTATATTATATTCGCGATGCGTTCTTCTCGATGTCGCAGAGGAGCTCGGGCGTTTCAGGCACAGATATGTTATATCATTTTTAGCTAGAGAAACAGTGTGAATGCAGTGCGAATGTGGTAAATATACAGTTTTGTTAAAATATCAAATTCTATAGTCGGTGGTTAACACTAACCCAACTTTTGTAATGACAGTGTACATATATCCTTGTAAATAAAGATTGTAACGCGATAAAACCACGAAATAGTCACAATTAACCCGTTGCAACAATCAAAGGTTGCACGATTAAGTTTTGGGTATTTATATAATTTTGAAAAAGACAAAAAGCCCTTAGGAAACTCACCGGACTTTGTCTCGTATGATAAAACTAGAGTAACCGTCAGTCGTGCTTGTTCAAACTTGTCCGACAGATGGCAGCACTAACGTTCTTCTTTGGATCCCACGTCAAAAGTCGTAATGGCGACCGCGAGATGTTGTCCCGAGTGTCTTTTTTTTTTAAACTAAAGTCGACTCGAAATATCGTTGCGGCATCAAGGAACGAGGTATCGCTAGAGCGATTCATCGATTAAACGGCAGCAGCACCACCGCCGAGAAGTACGGATGAACGTTTTCGCGATGGTCGTCGGCGAACGTGCCGTGAACATGAGATATTTGAGAGGCGTAGGTTTTTCACGCTGACGAACGCTACACGCTGTATACGCGCATAAAAGGTGATGCTCTTAGAAGAATAAAGAATCGTGAAGTATCGTAAGAAGTCGCGAGGATCGTGAAACGGCCGTAATACCGCGACCTGGTGAATCTATACGTCGTTCTCTAGTGCCAAGTGTGATACCTCTGTGCTGTGACGGTATATAGTGCTGCTGATCCTTTTGTGTGCATTCTCTATCTTCTATCTACTATTTTACTTTATGCTACTTTCTGTCAGTCGTAACCGTTGCGATTATTATAGTTCCGGAGAAATATAAGTTGTCGTTTATTAAAATCTGAGATGGTAGTTGTCCCTTGATGGTATATGAATAATCGGTGTCGTTCTCTCTTTCTATTCAAGGAGACTCCTCGCCAGAGGTACGCCCTTTAACGTAGAGAGACTCTTGCTGTCCGATGTAGTATTTCTGCAGAGATACGGTTTTGTTGTAGGATTCTTTTTTTTTTTTTTTTATAATTATTCATTCATGTTACTTTTCTGTAGCAGGAACTTCTGTACTTTAACATTTTTAGTTCGGTGTCTTCTTGGTGACTTTGTTTCGCTTTACGGTAGACGTTGAGCATTATTTTCGGTTGATAAAAACATGTTGGTCCTTCTTGTCAGCTTCTTTGGATAGCTGGTGAGATAATTTCTGAGAACTGGGTGAAAATCGATAGACAGACCGAATATCGCTTGCTGTGTTTTCTATGTATCGTATCGCGACATGCATGTTGATAAAAATAGTCGCGTTTGAGATTGTTTAAGATTTCGCATGATTTTTAAACGTTTGAATGTTAAATTGCAAATAGGTCGATATATTCGTTATTTTAGTTAGGAAACTTTAGCCACTTTACGTTGCGGTAGTAGGAAATATTCTCTTGTCTTTTTTTGACATTCCATGCATTCTACTTGTTTTCGACATGGTTAATATCCTTTTGGTTTTCGTTGATTTGATTTTATCTTATTCTGTGAACTGTAGACGGTGTTTAATTGCCGTTATACTAAAGGAAAAAAGTGCTAGGAATGGTGGTTCGTTTAATGATTGGTGGTGAACTTCTTTAGGATAACCTCAGTCTAGTCCAGGAATGTGCTTGGTGTATTTTGTTTTTGCCTTGCAATGTAACAAGGTCGTACCTTCTCGCGAATATGTATGTCAGACTTCTAACCTGTCGCTCGGTTACGACAAAACAAATAAAGATCTCTTTCCAAAACAAACTGTTAAATGTGAAGTAAGAGTGGCAATGCGAGAGCTGTCTAACCTGTCTATTTATTAAATGTCAATAGCCAAACGGTTTTCATTGTACATAGTGATTCTACAGGAATTTCTTCGGACTGGATTGTGCTTTAGTGTTATTACGAAGAGGATAGTGCTGGAATAGTTTTCTCATCCTTGTAGTTGAGAAGACAACCGGCAAACAATTTTGTGTCAAGTCCTACCATTGCTATGACGAGAAAAAGGACCAGTCTGTATGTATGCTCTTTTCTCCCATTGCGAATGCTATGATCATTGAATGTGGAGTACGATATCACGTTTCTTCGCCAAGAGCAAGCTAGAGGAGTCAGTGGCTCAGAGCGAGGATACAGAGCCAGAGTCCATCAGCAAAAGTGTGCCAGTGCCTGAAGAAGTTGTCCATGTTTTCGACGAGATGGACCGTAACATGGGCGATGATCGACGAAAAGGCGACCAGCAGCTCCATGGTGGTGACTCCGAACATGTATCTGATGGTTTTGATACTCGTCAGGTGAGTTGGACATACAATATATTATTATTCTATCTATTATATTCATCGGCATAACAAATTTACATACACCTACTAATTTAGAATCTATTTTTAAGCAACATTCCAGGATCTATGCTTTTATACAAGCTGTGTAACATGCCAGTATGCAGAAAATTTATACATAATATCTGAACCATAATTGTGACTCTGTTATGCAATAGAATCAAAATCTCTAACGTATATATTATTTTATTAGTTGAGTTTACTAGATTTGCCTCCGTAAACATGATTGTAAACCTGATGAGGCATTAATTGGTGTTTCGAAATACAATGTAGCAACACAAAATGCTATCCCATAGCTTAAATCTCAATAAGAAACCTTTATAAATGTTCAAAGCTTGTTCTCTTAAGAGCAAGATCCTGGAAAACAATTGCTTTCAAAGTACACCATCTAACTTATCACAATTCTACTGGCGAATAGTAAAACATTGATAAATATAGACTCAGCCCTCTCATCTACATGAGTAAGAAGAAGTAAAGTACATACACGACCTAGAGTTATTCCAGAACTGTGAGGTTATGATGAATATGATATTCATTTCCTGTGCACAAGGTAATTTATTATCCATATAAGCACTAGTACCTAGAAGTACCAAATCACTGCTAGACCAACGATCCCGCAACACGTTTTCCAAACCTCTTTCCAAGATCCTTAGAAATTAAACATAAAATATTACCAAGCCTTAATTAAACATCATATCTTTTTATTGCTACTAGCATACAAGTATGAGGTCAGGAATTAATGAAATAAGTAACAAGAGGACATTCAATTTGCTCTTTAGAGGGAGAATAGAAGAAGTACCAGTGCCTAATACTTTTGATTTTCATTTAAGCTGCACAAAACTCTTATCAATATTCAGAATCGATTCACCGTCTGATTTTCTACTAGCCAGAAATATCAGTGTGGAAGTCAAGTGGCCCACTTCTCTTTGGAAAGTCGTACAGTCGGTATTTATCGAAATGTCCGGATATCTCAGGTAATTGACAGTCTTTCCTCTCTAGAGTATACATCTGGATATATGTATTTATACCACACATATCGTGGTCACTACGTACGTACATCGATTGCAATAAATAATCAATAGGCAGCCGACCTCATTATCGACAGTCACCTCTGGCAAATATCCAAAGCTGAGCCGAAACGGCTGGAGACTTTCAGCCATTCTTTCAGAAAGAGGCGTTAAGGAAACACAGTCGTCTTATCCTAAAAAGAATATCATCCTTTTCTCTATCTTCTTCAGATACTGAAGAACTGATGGTGCCAAATGGCAATTACGTTTTTCATTTTCACTTTTTTTTCTTCTACTCTTTCTTCCATTCATTCTGTCGTCCCTGGCGCCTACAGTCAGTCAGCTCAAGACAATTGTTCATTAACGCGATCCTAATCTGGAAGATAATTGAAAACTGTTTTAAAGTTCTATGTCGATAACATAATTCACAAATATATATATACATATATACTTCAACGAATCGATCCTCGCTCACGTGCCAAAGGATATTGCGAAATTTGTTTCAATGAGTTTCTCGAATTGCTTTGTTCTTTTTTTTTCTACGGTCGATATCGAAATTCGATAATATATGGGGTGTTCGCGTTACTGTGACATTAACCTGAACGTTAATGATCACTTGGAGTCTTATCAGTGTCATCCCGCCTGT
Organism: Calameuta pygmaea; assembly: GCA_031762395.1. Classification (NCBI taxonomy): domain Eukaryota; kingdom Metazoa; phylum Arthropoda; class Insecta; order Hymenoptera; family Cephidae; genus Calameuta; species Calameuta pygmaea. The sequence continues at coordinate 134,983 of JASANN010000100.1, read as the reverse complement.
AGACAAGTATTAGGAAACCACAGAATCTTTGAATATTTTTTCTCATAACGTCCAACCACCTTACTTATTCCATTCAGGAAATACTGGACTTCCATAAATGTCCTGGACTTCCATCCAATAGACTATCCATACCCAAAATCCAATATCCATGTTAAGCCAGAATTCGGCACATACTGACTCCACCATAGGCTTAGACCGTTTCATAGAAAATAACTAGGTTCTGATGGAAATTCAGATTCTTACTGTACACCCTGTACATAGAAACCAGATCTCAGACGTCCTTGCTAGTTCGATCGTTTATACCGATCAATGTAGCGTAAACTGATGCGGATACGCGATATACCTATTACACTTTAAGGTTAGACTAGGCTGTGTGCACAAAAAGCATCGTTTTACATGACACTGCTAAGTCCAAGTGCATAACCTGTGCTTACATGGAAATTACCAATTCTCGGTAACATTGATTACATTTTATTGGTCGTCGTTAGTCCTTATTTTTAATATCAGATACGATGCTAATAAATAATTGCAGCCACTTCCGGGAAGAGCAAATGACCCAGAAAATCCTAATACGGTGGTTCGGTCCTCGAGTCTCAATAAGGCGCCATCTTTATTTTTTTCTGCTTCTCGCCCACATATAAGGTTAGATTGCTCGGATTTGTCGAGACAGGAAAACTACAGTGCTTCAATGACTCCTGGACGTTTCCATTTCTGTGGCTGTTAGTATTCAGGACTTTTGCAGCTACACGTAAGCCTATTGACGACTTCTTGTATTGCTGTAAACTCGCCGCTTACATTGTACGTCTTACGTGCGTACCTTGAAACGTGTCGTGTAGCCATTTTGAAGTTTGAAAGCGACGCGGCGTCGTCCGCTCGTGAAACATTCACACGATGTTTACATCGCGCGACACAATTTACGTCCGTCATATTTTTGCTCGGATTACTGCGGCAAAGGCTCGTAGTAATCCTGAATACTCGTTGCTACTGTATGTACGTTGCTTTACGATGATTCATCGTTGTCACGACTTGTCATTCTGCCGTAGTTTTCATCCTGCGTATGATTCATTCTCAGCTATTGGCAGCAATGCCTCGGTTATTAAAGGCTCGTTCACGTGCGTTCGTACTTTCTGCACAGGCTCATTCTCGTTCGGATGGCAATGACTCGATATTAAAGGCTGGTTCACACGCATCTTACCTTGCTTCCTTACCTCGGACCAGATATACATCAGTGCATCGTCATTACCATGAAAGGGATAGTCAAAATGGTTGCGCAATCTTTTGTGTCTGTTGTGACATCTTGACGCGCGTCCGAATTACCCACGTGCTCATGTAAATCCGCCGGCGTCTTCTGGCCGAGTTTGGAATCGCGACGCGACGCTTTGACACCGTTGCTCTGTGCGCCAAGTCTTATTGAGACGCTCGGGACGATGGAACCGGGGCGGGCCCCAATTTTTTTCGTATCGTCGGGGACGGCTGATCTCCGGCGTCATTGTGAAATAGTTCTTGGCTACTTCGTCGTAGGTTGTTGTCTAGAGTGAGAACAGAGGGACGTAATACGTATAGACGGGGAGTGACAGTCCTAGGGTTATAAATATGTAATTTCGCGTGGTTTTTTTTAGCGAAAGTGAGAATCCAGTTTTAACGACGGTGCTGCCACCACTTCATTTTTTTCGCACGGAGCCGGCAACTAGATTCTACTTTGTGACTTAATACGAATACGCATCGCAACGATTTTCAGGCACGCTGCGTGCAAGCACCATACTCTTTGTTCGCACTGACTTTTATGTCCTGAGAAATTGTTATCTCGACCCCCCCAACTCTGGCTTCTCTTGGCTTTATTAACTACTGTCGTTGCGATGGGACTACGTGAGGTTACGTAAATAAAGTACGACGATGATGCGAATATGTAAAACCGTTTATTTTTGTTTATTCAATAAAATTTTGCTTTCTCTTAGTATTTCGTATATTCGCGGACGAATCAGGTTAAACATTTGTTTTATGAGAAAATGTGACTGGCGATAGCTGCCATGTGGTATTGTTGATCCAGAGAAAGTGACCTTCATTTCTGTTAGCCGCGCGGCTATTGTGTAGTGACTGCCGCTTAATGCTCAGTTCAAATGACTTGACTCGACTCATTGATTCACGGACTCAGACTCACACGGATGACTCACTTTAGTTATATCCTTGTGGCTTTGTTCCTCTCTTCGACCAGTGCGCTCTACTCGAGGTGCCGAGCAGGAGTGGCACACTTGCTACGGGTTCCTCGAGACCTCAACTTCTTCTTCCCCCCTACTTTTGCTCTAGTAGGTCGGTAGGTTCCTCTTTCTGTAGTCAATGCGATTCCTCTAACCGCGAACAGTGGCAGTCAGGCCCCATTCTTCTTTCTCACTGACAATCAGTCGTCCCGGCTCGTTCTCGAACCTCGCGTCGCTCCTTCGCTCTATGCTCGACTTCGGCTTTCCGTTTCACGAGGTATGCGATCGATAGTGAATTATTAAAATTTTGTTGAGAAATCCTACAGTGTTTTTTTTTCAGTGTCGTTGTGTTATTTTTTTTTTTGGAAATTATCAGTGACGTCCTAGTCGGATCAAACGAGCTCCTTCGGGCAGTACAGCTTGGGATTTAACGCGTCAGATTCTCGGGTGACTTTCGTGCGGCCGTAGAATTCTGGGTTACAGGCAAACAGCATTCTTACTAGTACAAATTTTCTTGTAGGCATTTTTATTTGTTTCAATAAATGTTGATTCTTTTTTTTTTGAGGGCTTTTCTTTGTTGATGCTGATATTTGTAAAATTTCGTTTCAAAGTGGCACCAGGGTACTTGGGGTATTTTACGTTTCATTGGATTCTAATTTACAGTTAATTTTTTTTTTGCACTCGAATGGACTAGGATTCAATTAAGACTGGAGGTGTAACGCCGTATAACACTACGTCCTTAGTGCAGTAGAGAGAGAGAGAGAGAAAAAAAAAAATAAAACAGCTAACCCGAATACGAATTGGCAATGCCAACGAATACGTGCCGGAAATCGCAAGTTTAATTAGCGTTATTATTATTTTCGGTAATGGGTCTACATAACTGTTTCTTTTCTCACCTTTATTTTTATTTATAATTTCTTCTGAGTGCGTACTGAATTTACGTATGCGAAGGATTTTTCAAAAATCGGAAGATCCACGAGATTTTTTTTATTCGCTTTTTTTTAATTTTCTTCCTTCAAGCCTGTTTCTCTGTCGCCCAATCAAAAGGCTTAACGGTGTTTCGCCGACGAAATATAAATTCTAACCTCAAAACGCGTACCTGGACAGTGTAAAAGTGATATGCACAAGTGACACGTGATCGCCAAGGATGTTCCTGGGAGCCTGAGAAATGGCCAGTGAAATAATGTTGGCCCCGACGTCGACGGTGGCGTCGTCGAAGCCGTCGTCGCTCGATGTCGATGACGTCAGGGAGATCGTCAGAAACGCCAACGTCACTTCTGTTTACGTGAGTCTCAATGATACCACAATATCCGTTTACTCGTCTGCATTTCAATTCAGACAACTCACGTGGGTCATGCATTATCACATTTATCCAGCCCTTATCTTCAATACCACCTACGCCATTTTCATTTGTCCCACTCGAACCTGCCTGACGCATTTAGTCCTCTGCTGTTGGCAGCAATGCTTTCCTTCTCGTATGCTACGTTTGAAACGTGCCGGAAATACTGTACAGTTATAGACGGTCCCTCCTGTGTTGACTTTTTAAACAGATTCTCACCTCGGCACTCGTCCGCTGTGCAGGGGTTAGTCAAGAGCCTGAAGTTGGCTTCGACTGTCGAAATCGAATGGACCTCGCCAACTTCAGTCGGCGCGCCCGAATAACATTGCGCTTGGGGTTGTACGTGCGTCTTATAATTGATATAGGGAAACTTGGGCTGGCGCGAATTTACGAAAAATAATTTGTAACTTATATGTTTTGAAAATTCTAGCGGAGTAATACATAGTAACGAAATTTCTTTTCGCTTCTTTTTTTATTACTACTACAGGTGAATGACAGCGATAAGATTACACGAAGATTTTACGGTTGGGGAGTGTCTCTCCGATCGCATTTAAATATATATTTTTACTGTTTTTCTTAAATGTTTATACCGTGATTTAGCTCTATGCTATATTTCGCATATATTTTGATATCGGAGAATAGTCGGAATGAGGCGGTGATTTTTTTTTTTTTTCATTTTCTTGAATCGACGGATTTAGGATGACAATTTTCGTAAGTGGACACGTGTCGTCAGGGTTTTAATACTGGACGGTTTTTCAATCCTATCCGATTTACATGACTTTTAGGAAACGTGAATTCCGGCCGTTTTACTTGGAACTCGTGTTCAGAAATCTGAGCCTGCGAACCTGCAGGCCTTTAGCGTTCTGATTTGAGACATGGGCGAGTCCACTTCCGGCCAATAAATATATTCGAATTATAATCGAGGAAGTGTTTTCGGACATGGTGGAACCGCCGGGCCCTTCTTATATCTCGTTACAATCTCGACTAACATATTTCCCATTAGCATAGGCACATGTACATATGTATATATATATTGACACTGCTATAAATAGATTGACACGTGGCTTCTTAACGTCTTTTGCAGCTTTGACAGTTGCTTGTCATGATTTGAAATCGCGAGTGAATTTGAGGTTAGAAACTTGCAAAAATACAACTTGAGATTGCGAATAATCCAAAATTTCTCGCGTACGTACTTTTTGGAAGCGACGAGGGGAAAAAGATGTTTGCGAGTTTAAAAAAAAAATTTTTTTCTTTATCTTGCGTTGGTACGTTTCGCGCTGTCGTCCCTTTCAATTCTCTCGTCCTGGACGGATCTTTGCAGTTTAATTGTTTATTAGCATACAATGGTACTTTTTTTTTTTAATATTAATAACCCGAGTCACCACTTTCCCGTGAATAATGGCGGAATTTCATTTGTCTCGTGCGAGTGACAGTTACTTTTTTCTGTTTCATTGTTATCGCCATACTAGTTCAATTTTTTTTTTTCAAATTACACTGCTTTCCCGTTACCACGCTGTAGCGTTGAGAAGTTTATTAATTTTATCGAAGAATTCGACGATTGGTTACGTACGGCGAGTTTCCGTAGTCTGCTACTTTTTTTTTTATCCCCCCCTCAGCACCGTCACCGAGTCACATTGCCGAAACTAACGCGTAGGTTTGGAATGACGTTCACCACCTACACGTAATATCGATGCTGCGCGCGAGCTCTGAATGTCAACTTTACCTCTTGATATGACCATATCGGTCGGATTCTGAGTCAACGCAGAATTCTTGCGAAGAGGACAGAGCCGGCTCGTTAATTTTGAGAATCATTCGAAAGTGAAAGACAAAATTATAATCAATTTTACAGGTTTAACTCGTGTCTATTGTATCGCGTATATCTATATCTGACGACCGTAAAGTTTGATACGACGGTTGATTATTTTCTGGTCGATATGAAACACCCTGTATATTATGGACGCAACGCTATAGGGTGGTCCCAGCGAACTGTATGCACTCGGGCTAAACGTATTGTCAAGCGATAGGGATGAGAATCGGAGACTGCATTTTATGAAAGATCCACTGGGGGTGGTTCAAGGGGGGCGGAGGGGGGCCACTCAGGACTCGTGTGAACAACGATTGAAAATTACAAGAGAAGGTTCGCGCGGAGTCGTGAATTGTCGGGTCGAAAGCGAAGGTCCTCGGCTCGGGCGACTTCCGCTTTATGGCTCGAGACAGATTATCAACGGTGAAAGTATAGATTATCCCGTTGAATAATCCTGCGGCTTGGTTCGATCACCGGAGGATTGCATTTTTCATGCAATTTTTTTTTTTTTTTTTTACTGACTAGATTTACAAGTTATGTTTTACGGTTCGGATTCATCTGTCAGACTTGACAGCTGTCACTGGCCGATCGCCAATAACTTTGATTTTTTCGAGGTGGTTAGTTTTAAGAGGGTCTTTGGATTTTGACGAGCCCGCGAGTGCGAGAGAGAGGGACTTATGGGCGGTTGCGTGCGTACGAGAGAGACGGAGATATGCGGCGATAGATTTTACGAACACTTTTTTTTTATTGTCTTCGTTCCATGGCTACCATGTATTTTCGTGTTTCGTTATCTTTTGCGAAATCGAATGTGTCATGGAACGTGTCTTTTAATGGCCATTTATTTCGAATCGCGCGAAATTTATCGAAGACGTAATATCTTTTTTTTATCGCTTTTGACAGTTTAATGGCCGCTGACAAAAATTTGTTTGACAAATTTTTTTTAATTCTTTTTCTCTTCCTTTTTTTTCTGTATTGTAAAATCCGGACTCTGCTTGGGTTATTTCGTAGTTCGAGGACGTAACGTGTTGTACGAGCAATTTGCCTACTATAAATAAGTGTTCACGAAGCGACAAAAATAAACGTGTTATAGTTTCGAGCTGGCCTAGCGAAATATTTGAGGGATGCGTGCAAAACTGTTGTCGTGCAGAATTTATACAAGGGGCGGGCAGGGGGGGGGGGATTAATATATATTTTTCAAATACCCTTTGGAATTTTTTTTTTCCTTTCACTCGAAGTTATTTAACGAGTAGTAGTTTTTTTTTACATCAGCGGTACTCCGACATGGTTATAAGGCACCTCGTAGTGGTACTCGTGAGCAAGTACCGGAAACGGTCGTGATTTCTTGTGAAGTCGTTTGATTTTTAATTTTCATTAATTGCCAACGTTAAAGTTAGATCGAGAAGACTCGTCCTCGACTTTTCCTCCTCGTGAAAACTCTCGAAACTTTTTTTCCCTCTTTTTTCCTCACTTTTTCACGTAAAAATACGAATCGTAGACTCCGCCATGTTTTACCTCTGTCAGGATCCTTTCGACTTCAAATCACGAAGATAGTACCTACGCTTTTGACCTGTCGGGTGAAATTGAAAAAAAAAATTTTTTTTCGAGGTTGCCAATTCCGAGCCGTATGATGCGATTCCTCCAGTAATTCCCGTAAGTTCTTTAAACTGTGTAAGCGCTTCCCGATACTGATTTCAGGGCCGTATACCAACGATTACCCCCGGGGGGGTTTCTTGCTTTCTATGTACGGCATAAAAATATTTTTCCCAAGACTTTCCAAGCCAGTTGCGTAGGCTGCGCAGTGCCGATGCGCGTGGGCGCGATACATGCTGCGTGCATTATCTGCCTTGCCAAAGAGAAAAGGAGACGAGAGTCATTCGCCTCATCTTTACGTACTCCATTCACCGGCAGAGACCATCCGCCATTTTTTTATAAGCTACAGGAAATAGGTGCTCCCTCCCTTATCACTTTACGTTATCGTTCACGTATATATATGCGTCGCTGCGAATCTTCTGATAGTCGATCAACCTTGACGTCAGTCGCGTTCGGATTCACGCCAAACGACTTCACTGATTCTTGCTCTTCGTGGACGGACATACTTCCGGTATTTATTGCCCAAGGAACAAAATCTGCAATCATTTCGAAAGAGCCATCGACTGGAGGTCTAACTCTCTCTATCTCTCTCTCTCTCTCTCTCTTGTGACTCCTTAAAGTCTCTTATCGCATTCGTTCATAAAGCAGTCGCGTGACGCTTATACATTTTGAGGTTATCTACTAGATTATCTACTGTTTGCAGGACTTTTATCGTTATCAGCTCCGACTGCTTATGCAGGAGCTGCAGTGTCCCGGAAGTTTGGACTTATTTGGTCAGGGACTTTTAGAACCCGATACGCACGCTTGTCCGCGCCTTGGAGACGTCGTGGGCTTGTCTTCGGGATGACGTATCGTGTCGTCATTACGTGCTTGCTTTATTATGTTTAATATATATATATATATCGATCAATAAGATATCAGATATAATGTACAGTTCGTTTAACAGGAAACACTCCAGAATAAATGTCAGGATCAATTAGTACTGCCACCGTAATCCGTAGATGATTATTTTAATTATTTTTTTTTTCTCAATTGAGGTATAATTATTTGTTCATTTATCTTTTTCATACTTTTGGCCTAATTCCTTGTAATTTCCTCACCCTCAACCCAGCCAATAGCCTCGTGCGTGTCCCGAGAGTGTCGAGGACGAAGCCGCACCCTTGCAAATGCGCTTTCACATAATTAAACGTCTCCGCATAATTTTCTACGTCACTCGCATATCGATCGGCCTTTGACCTCTCGCAACCCCACACGCACCTAACACATTCGTAGTACGAAGGCTATGGGCCTTTTCGAGGTCATAATCTTTATTGCAGGATGACATTCGCGTGTCTCTCGCGGCTCTGTAATCGCAACTGCAATTTGTCTTTCGACTCAAAGTCCTAAAGTTGCATTGTAAACTGTACCGAGATCGTGACGTCATTGCTTTATTAGCACTACGTACGTTGGACTCTGCTCGAGTCGCTCCTATAGAAATGAATTGTCGCGTCGCTCAGCTGCCTTCTTGAAGTCGGCCGTAACACTGCTGCTGCTACGTTCACGTCTGTTAAACGTATACAAAGGGCTGACTCATAAATCCATAAATACAAATAATCCCTGTCTGGACCCCCCCCCCTGCCACCACTCCTCCTTCGCACTCGATAACACTCCCTCCTTCCTCCTCCCATTGCTCTGTAGACACTGCAAGACGACCATCCTTCCCATTAGGGTCTAATGGAGGTTAGCAGGCTTCACCCTTGACGGGTGAGAACCAGCTGGTTTTTTTTTTTCACTTGGTTCTTCAGGATATTCCTACCGAGACGTTCTCATTTTGCATATAAACCGGTACTATTGTATAACATTAGTATAGAACGCGACCTGACTGGTACTGAGTTTTATAATAGTTCAGGACCGATAGCGATAAGCTTCTTCAGGTTCTTGTGATTTGTTATCGTCGCAGTTGGGTTAGATGTTAGTTTTGACTATGGATATGGAAAACACAAATTTAGTCTGGACGGACGATCGATTTTTGAAGTCTTTCGATTTTCTATTCTTATCGATAAAAATTGTCACGTGACCGGATCTTGCCATACGACCGGTCCCCTTAGACATTGTTTATTGTCTCGCAGGATTCTCGTCCTTTCTCCTCTCCTACCGATCCAGCTCGACGCAGCGAGTGCCGATCGCCCCTGTAGCCAGCCGAGCACTTACTGCAATGAAAGCGTGTACTAAATAAAACAGCTCCAGTTTTACTTGGCGCGATCGCGCACTCGGCCGAGGTCGTTACCCCGAGAATCAACGAAGAAGTGGACGTCGACGTTTAAACGATCGTTGCACTTCGCCTTGTGGACGCGGAGTAACGTTAATCGTACGTTGGATAAGGATCGACCGTGTCTCGTTTCACGTATACCGTATCCCTATCCCCATAAACACGTGGTCATCCGCACGGAAAGAGCTAGACTGCTTTTTGAACAGTGAAACGAATAATTATCCAAAGACTCGTGTATTCTACAAATTGTGCTTATGTCGACTGTCCTGCGATTTTTTAGGCTCCTATCACAGTGCGACGCTCGAGCGATTTCGTGCTACGAAACTAGAAAGCTCCCAGCTGCCCCAGTCAAGGGACTCAACGTGGCTGGGACGTGTTTGGACTTGTCGTCTATGGCTTGCGAGCAAAAGGATCGATCAACAACATGGGATATGTTATTGCTAAGGAGTCCTTTACGATGTAAAATTTTGAGGTTAGGTGGTTTCGTTGTAGTCGTTGATTTCGTGACGATCTCTCACTGGAGTCGTTCTCAATGGCTCTACTGTGAATTGGTCTTAGAGGGACGGGTGGGCGGAGCCTGTACCGTCGTGAAGTTGGTCTCGAATAACATTAAAGTACTTTTCTCGTTATACCCAGCATGCCCCGCGAGGATTGGGAAAAGCCGTTGCCGATATTTTCTCCTTGCTTCTCACTGTTATTGTCTCTACGCTGTTTTATCGACGACACTTGGCTGATATGGAGTTTTTTTCGCGTCGCACGTGTCGCGCAATAATCCTGGTTCTTTTCGACGATTCTCGTCTCATCCTTGTATCCCCCCCCCCCCCCGTGTTAATGCGACTGAGGCGTCCATTTGTTATCCAAGTTCATTTGCAGAGTCACGGCTGCACGTGGCGGCCTTACGCGTCTAATGGCTGAGTGTATCCTTGCACAATGGTCCCTGCTGTAAATTATCCTACTTCGGCTTCCTCACTCATAGTGGTTAATGCTGTTAGTGTGCCTAGAGTTATCACACGCGGGCACGCGACTTATGTACCGTATAGATACGCGATCGGATTGATATTGTTTTTTTGAATTTTTTTTTTGCTTTTTAGGTTAGGTTAGCTTTAGACGAAGAATTTCGACATGGAAGGGTCAGACGTCTGTGATGCTTTGTTTTTTTTCTTTCGAATCTTGTTCGGACGTCCTGTTCACGTGGCACTGCTCTCGTAATTGGACTTTGGCTAATTGTGAAGCAGCCGACGGACCCAGACTGCTCTGTGTATATTTGAGCTCGTTGAGACGGCGATGCGATTTCACCATTAATTGCCGTAAACTTGGATACGTATGGACACAAGAGATTGGAGTTCAGGATTCGACGATCGCGGTGTAACAACCCCGCGTTACCGGTAGCTGTGGGCAACAGTGCATGGAAGCGCGATCCACATACGAAACAGTGCGAGTTCCTCGGGCACCGGTAACCTCTTCGTCGGTGATTCTGTACGATCGTCTAGTCTCTAGGTTTTAGCTTCAGGCCGCAGTATCGCTTCCCGACTGCCATTGGCGGTACGTCACTGATAGGACTGTTTGAGAACGTTTTTGAAACGAAAATATCGTCTTTCGGAACGCATATTATGGAAATTCCTGGTTACGGCTGTGGAATAGCCTTTAGGTATTATTGAGGGGTTTCGTTACGCGGGTTGTTAGAACGCGATTCCAAGAGGTCTGAATGATCTGGATACTTAGGCTTGTTTTGGTAAGCAATAAATTTTATAATTTTGTAATTTTCTTTTTTTTTTATATTTCCTCTGGCCTGTTTTTTTATTCGACCTCCGCAAGTTAGTTGTGCAATTCCTTTTGGAATATGGTTGCGGCTGCTTTCTGTATACTTATAGGAATCGATTAGTATTCCTGTCGGTTATTCCTCGCCCACGCTCTTTCGCCATTGGTATATATACTGCCGACCGTACGCTCACATGTGAACTCGCTTTAAAAGGAGCGACAACGCGAGTCAAGGTACGAATTCGTATTTGCCGATTATGCCTGTGTTTATCGCGGGCGACCGTTTTGGGCAGTGTTCACGGAGCCCCGTAGCCTCGCACACTGTATTAGCGCCCTCTATACATATACTATACTATATTCTTAATAACGAAGTTAATTACGAAATGAATTTTCGTTCCTTAACCCACGCGGGACTCGTTAACGTATACACACGGTGAGATCGAGAAGTTCTATTGGGACAAGTAAAAGTTCTAATTTGACCTGTTTAACGCGTATTTATTTATTTTTTCTCCCCCGTTATCTTTCCCTCGTACAGAAACGCGCAATCGCTTCGAGGAGTCTTAAGGCCCGCGCGCCATATTTCCAGATGACCCCTTCGACCGTTCTCTCGGGTCTCGTACCGTGTGAACGTGGCTTAAGATTATGAAACCACGAGCCACGGATACCGCCGGCACATTAGCAAAACGTGTGCAACAAGAGGCACAGGCGGGTAACTGACCTAGAGCTACATCGAGGCGAGGCAAGCATGAAAGTAGCAAGCGGTCAACGTACTCGTAATAATGCCGTACGAAAAGTATCGGTTCGATTTATCGATATTCGATAATAATCGTTTTTCGATAATCTTCGAGATCGGTTCGCCAAGGATCGATCTTACCAGCTGCCGGGTGCAGAAACCGTAGCGGGGACGACCCCAGGAAAGATTCACGATTCCTTTCGACTGGCGACTCAGTTTTTTTTTTTTTTTTTTGGAAACCTCTCAATACCGATACTTCACGGTTCACGAAATTCTTTTAGTCGCTTAGGCTCAGCGAAACACCAGGAGGTTCAGGTTCAAGTTCAATCGAGCGTTCGGGCCACACTGTAAACTATCCTCGGATTCTCTGTCCTTCTTTTCTTCCTATTACTCTCGCTGTCTCTGTCCTTTCTTACTCGGCTGCTCGCTAACGACTGCCTGCCGTGTATAAAGCGAGCGTGCCTGATTTCACGCCGCTCGAAAATTCAACTGGCGAGACCGGATTCGTTCGACTACTCGGGTCTTCGTACTCGTTCGTCCTATCTGCGCCGGGAGTTTAGACTGTCTTGATACGCGGATTCATTCCAAGGTCGGGTAAGCCTTTGACTGCCTCGACGAAGCTGACTTTGGTTTGGCGTTTTCATGAAGCGACCGAAGCTACACGTGGCTAATGAGATCGGCGTTGACTTGGTTTGAAATTTTTTTTTTCGAAAATTTTTTTCTTTTTATTATCCTTAAACGTAGGTCTTTTGGCACATTGGGATTCTGCGCATCCCATTGATTTCGATTTATCGCGCGGAGAGAAAAATATCTGAAACCGGTAACCGCTCACTTCGGGTCGCTCGGACCCAGCCTACCGAGTCCGGACAACTTTTTCTCGTTCCTTCAACCGCACGGAAACCGTAGAAAATTTTGCGTTGGCGAAGCTCACGGCGGACCACTACTGCCCACGTCTGCTGCTGCTGCTGGGTGCAGCATGGTCTCTTCGCCTACGCGACGGAAGCTTTTGCCAATACGTAGAAATTGTTATTGACGTTTCCTTTACTTCTTCTTCTTCTTCTCTCACGGTTTTTAAGACTCTTACGCGGTCTTGGTTAAGTTTGGATTTTTTTTCTTAAATTCAAAATTCCCGCCGTTCCAGATTGCCGTTGGCTCGCGGCTCACGGCTCACGGCAGTGGCCAGAGGAGAATCAGTGACTCGGATTCTTATGGTTTTCTTTAGGCAGCTCTCTCTATTTATTTATTTTATTTATTTATTTATTTATTTCGTCACGTTCCGCGTCTAAAGCTCCTTCCTGCTTTTATGCTTTCATGAAACATGGCGCCGTTTTTCTTGCCCACGCTCTCTCTGCACACCGTGGAAACCAAACGCGTGCAGCGGAGACTTAAGGTTGGTTCTCATGTACAGTAATACAGCGACACGAAGCCTGACAAGGCAGACCCTTCGCGACCTCGTATCCTCTTACTGTTTATTTCCTATTTCCTTGTTTTCATAGTTTTTCGAAATTTATTTATTTTTTTTGAATGGATCAAACTGCAGGTGACATTTTGACAGTTCAGAATGGACCATTCTCTTTCCTGTCTGTTACTCGATTTCAGTAGTGAATTTAACGCGGATTTGAACACTTGCGTTTCGATAGCTCGCGTTATGCTTCGTTCACTCGTCATTTTCTCAATGTTGCATTTTTAGCTTTGCAACTGCAGTGCATCAACGGGTGCATTCGCTCAATGAACGAAAAACCTGATCCATGACTGCCACTAACGACTCCCGGAGAATAGTGCCTTGTAGCGGTTCACTACTTTTCTCCTACTACAAACCGGATTCCTGATATTCACAACAATTCTTGTAATCGCAGGTTCACTCAAATCGCCATGATTTTGATTATAGAAATTTTTTTAAAAATCCAACATTTTTCGTACAGGTCATTAATGTCTTTTTGTTACCCCTAACTAGATATCCGATCTTCACGATCATTTCTTTACTCTCAGGTTCACTGAAACCTCCAAGCTTTGGATCACACGAATTTTCGAAATTTAATGATACACGTACACCTGAATCTACGTGAAAAATATTACTTGAAACTTATTTTTACATTGTGCACAGAGCAATTATCAAGATCGATAAGGACTGATATCAAAAATATTTCTGATAAGAATAACGAAGATTAGGAAAAAAAATTATCTAAAACGACATACACATTCACTTTCCGACGATGGCTTACGATATTTTATACCTTAAAAAAAAATTATGTCCAGGTCCCCATTAGTCATTCTTTTCGCTGAGAATTGCGTCAGTGTTTTTACTGGCGCTTGTAATGTCTATGGTAACCGATATACCGGGTGATCCTTGGCCGCCCGTGTCCGCGATTCCACAGTGTGGCGAATACTCCAAGAATGGACTTGGAGAGAGAGTCTAGTGCTCAGGCAAAGCTCCACGGTCTTTTATCTTACTTAGCGTCATCTTTCAAATACTCTTTCTCCTTCTCCGTTTGCTCGCTGCGCAAGAAACAAATTACGAACCTACTGGCAAGAGGAATACGCATTAGCTGGCTTGGCCTGACTTCAATTCATCGACTTTAGAAACGCACGAGTGTTAACGTGGCTTTTAAAATTTTTCATTGTAACTTCAAAGTCTCGTACTTCCATATCAGATTGATTCTAACTCTATCTGTGTTTATGTCGAGAACGCCAATAAAATTATGCAGGCGAAATAATAATTTCAATAACAAGTGAAACATAACACGATAGACGATAAATAAAATTTACATAAAATATAACCAGAGCACAGTTGATTTTAACATGTCAAATAAGCTGGGTCCACCACATTTGATTTTTTCAACTGGAACACTTGCATAATTTAGGGCTAATTTAAGACTGATTTTAGGACCCCATATTTGATTTTAGGGCTTACCCCCTTAGGGGGTGGATCAGGCTGGACCACACTCGTTCTCACTCGCCTCTAATGATAACCTCAACTTATTGTACGTCAGAATTTTGGGCTATTTAAGGATTGTCCGGACTGTATATGCAAAATATTCAAAAGCAATTTTCATCATGGTACAAATTTTACGCTCATCGGCCCAACACGAAAGTCTTATCATACAAGGATACCTAATCCCTAAGAATCTAATATGGACAGAAAATATTGTACGCGGGTTCATGTCTCGGGATGCTCTACTTACCTTCCGAGTTTCATTAAAATCGGCGAGGAACTCAGCGGGTAAATTCCTCATTAGAACGCGACATAACCTCAAAGCTCTAACGGTGACTGGCATAGCTAATATCACAGCAACGATAATCGTTCTAAAAGAATCTTCTATAGAAAAAATTTGTATTCTTCAATTTTTAACGCTCTCTACTTACCTACCAAGTTTCTCATTATTATCGACGGAGCACGACTCGGGTATATTCCTTGTTCAGACGCGACATAACCTCTCAAAGTTCTAACGAGACTAGCATAGCTAATGTACACGGGAACAATCACCGTCCTGACAAAAAGCCTCGTATAGAAATTTTTGTTCTCTCTTTAAATATTTTACACGTTCCCTTATACCCTGTGTCTCTGCAGTTTCACACCCCGCGCCACGAACTATACCCAACGTTATACGTATTCGCCTGTGAAATATAATAGTCGGTACGCGTGGGCAGCGTCCGTGGCCGGAATCCATGCTAAGTCGCCTCCAGCTTTACAGTGCGCCTATTGTATTACAAAAGCACAGCGATTCCTCTTCTCTGAATAATTATTACTTAACGTGCACGGTGACTTTGTTGACAAATTATCTAATCGATCGTTCCTTCGTCTAGCAATATTTGAGCTGTCATTGATCCAGTCTTTGGAATAGTCAATATATATGGTCTTTGTATTGACTCGTTTTTTCTTTGACAGTTCTTCTTCACGAATCGACTGCTGACTGACTCTAGTAGTTTGTCACGTGACCTCACAATATGGCCTACGGTAACGGCTTCGCTTGCACATAACAATTTCATAGCGTAACCGTCTCTTGCGGTAGCTGAGACGCGCGATGACGGCTTGTCTTTTTATAGAAGAATTATAAGCGACACAGACACTGCCCGACGTCGCGACGCGCGTAATTCTCCTCCTCTACATTCTTGCTCGTTCTCACATAACCTCTTGTCGCCATGTACGACGACCTATAAACAGATATTACCTAGTTTGATTGCGCCTAATGGCCCATGAATGCATCCACGCATCGTTGCTTGCGACTTATTGTTACAAGGGGACGCGATTAATACGCAATAATACCGAGCGTCTTTTACTTACATCCTTTTTATTATTTTTCGACATTTTCCCTGGGGGATATTCATTTTAGGTTATGGCGTTTATCCTTTCGTATTTCGTGTGCTGCGCGATTTAACTGGGTCGTGACTGAAATTTTATATGCTGTCGAGTATCTTCTTTTTGTACGTGGTAATTGGGTGGCAAATAGATTTTTTTTTTTTTTTTATCGTTGATATTTGTACGGATTTTTTTCCCCTCACTTCCTCTTTTCGTTTTCGTGCAATTTCACGGCTCGAGGATCTTTGGCATCTTTGCCCCACGAGCAGGCGCGGTGGCCCATATTTTTCAACGACTTCTGTTACGTCATCGAGAATTCCGGGACTTTAGACTCCTTGCCAATCCTGCTAGACTGGATCATTGATCAGTTTTTTTTTTTTTTTTTAAGGGAATTTATACAATATTTTTCTTTAATAAAAAAATGCATTAAAGTTTGCCGATGACACATCTGGATTCGGTAGGCTATGCTGTTTTTTTTTTCGCGTTTGGGAATTCTTTTGCGGTTACGTTGAGAACGTAACTGGTGGTTTCGTATTAATAATTCATCCTGGACTTACGCCAGAAGGGAGGCCATGGTTATGCGAAATAGGGAGGTTGATCAATTTCCCAAGTGCATTGGTACCCGAGTATACCTAATGTAAAAGGAAGAAAAAAGAAAGAAGAAAATATAAAAGCAGAGAGAAAAAAAAAAGATCAGAAGGGAAACTGCGAGAGAAATTGAGAGTGGGAGTGGCCTTCTGCACGGGGTCATTCGCAGCAATACGGGTCAAGAAGGTTTCCCTCATTCACATTACTAATTACTATCTTTAGAATATTTTTATGGCTGTACGAGATTTTTTTTTTTACGTATCCTCTACGACAGGGATACATTTTTGAGGTGGTTAGATATTGAAATTTTTTTTTTTAGACGTTCCATTCAATACCCCCCACCAAAGTGCGAGGTCACGAAGAGTGTCAATTTAACAAGTTTTCGACTTTGAATTTACGAGCCTGGCGCTGCCTTTGAAAACTTTATGTACCGTTGCCTGATTGTTTAGCCCACTTTCGTTAGACGCTGATATATTCGAAAATCGAAGTGCTGCTGTCCTTGCTAATTCGCAGTGCGTCCTATGTTGCACAGCCACTATAGCGCAGAATAATATACATGTATCACACGGATATTAGTATCAGCTGTTATTGGCTGTTCTACTGTTATCAGGGTATCGCGCGTGTGTGTATATACGTAGAAACGTACAGAAAAGAATTTTTAGTTCCACCAGACATTCGATCCAGGAAGCTGGTGACTTTCTCAAAAATAGTTCACAGACCTAAGTATCGTTAAGCGGAAATGCACTCGTTAAGGTTCAAAGAGAGGGATGACTTCCTTTTTCTTGTTACAAAGAAATCTATAAGAGGACGGGTTGCGACTGTTAATTAAAATTTATACAGTTCATTTCGCGCGTAAGGTAGACGAACGGGATACAAAAAAATATCTAGTTACTTCTTTTTCCCCTAGATTTATTATAACAACAGATTTCCGTTTGGTGTTTAGGAGGCTTTTGCTCGTACAGTGATTTTTTTGCTTCTTTTGTCTACCGTGCTGTCTCCTAGCGGTGGGCCAGGGTACCGTACGAGCGAAAAAAAAAGTTCCTAGCCGCAATAACGAAAGTTTGCGCTGGATCCATAAACCCGAGGGGTCGTCTGTTTTAGGGGGCTAGTAGGCCGAGGGTGGGGCTCGATAATAATTGTACGTTCTGACTATGGCGACCTCTTTAATTCCAAAGGCGAATATCCGAGAGCGTGCAGAAAATTATAATGAAATAGCCCTAGGGATATTTACAGGCGTGTCTGGGTATCTTTGACCTGTAGAAATATTTGAAAAATCGAGCTTCCGTCTGGTTACAATTTTTCATTCATTACTGGAACTGAAATAGAGAGTGGGGATTTTTTTTTTATTACGATCTAGTTCCTTTTATCCCATTTTCAATATTCCCTAAGGCCACGACGCACACTTGTTTCCGTTGTGCAAATTTTGCCCCGTCGAATCGAATTTCGCCCATTACGAATGTAGGCGATTAATTTCACAATGGAATCTCGAGGCGCCGTATGAAAATTTCATAGCGAATAATTCGCAGCTCCTAAATCCAGCGATGTCGATTCTACATTGCGCGGAACGTTTCCCTGCATTACTATTGCACCGTGCAAATGCACTTCTTGGCACATGCGTACCAGAGAAATGCGAGTCGGATGACTTCGAAGTCGCGGCCTAGTTTATACCGGACAAGACACGGTCGATGTTTCGCATTCCCGCAATTCCACCGTTTTATCCCGAACAGCATTCGCATCGAAAATTCACCCAGAATTTCAGGAAGCGTCGAAACTCCAAAGTAAATCTGAATGTGCTCGAGTCCAATAATAATGACAACTCCGGAGATTCACTCACGAACCGTGGAATTGTCTTACTTTATTTTTAATATTCCGACACCCGTTATGCAAATTGCGCTTAAGCGCTGTTAAAAGTTTAAAAAAATCATCAAGACTGTAATCACCACTCTAGAAATTCGAACCCTGCTAATTAACCTGTTTATCGTAGCGTGGCTGTTGCAGCCTCTTAATTTCTTATCGATTCGCGTTAATCAGCTGGCACGCGTGTAAGAAGAATTTCAAGCGAAATTCAATTTTTCAAGATTACATATGCCCTATGCAAATTTATACGCTAGACTCTCGTCGAAGGGGTGAATTTTAGTATTTTTTTTTTATTTTTAATTTCTCACGACACCCGCTGCTCCGGCGTTATTATTATATCGACTCTGCACGATGCTCCCATAGATACGCGCGTCGACGACCATGGGCGTCGCGACGCGTCTCAAGTACTTCTCGAGCGCTCGGCTCATCTTGAGTCTCGGGGCGAAGAGTGCGAATAGGTTCTGCACTGCTTACTCGAGTATCTATAATAAAAGCATTGGTCGATAGCCATTCTATTTTCGACCTGTTTGACGAACATATTCCGTGGTTCGATACCCTTGGTCTTCAAAAATTTATATCCTGAGGAATATGAAAATCCAATCTGAAAGTCATCTTCTTGGCGTCTCTTTAAAATGCAGTACCGTTGCACCGCGAGACGGCGATGCTTTATTTTTATCAATGGTATCAGTATATCAATAATTATCGAATCAATATTACTACTGTTACTTAATCGGTTAATTTTTCTTTTATTCGTGTTTCAGGCCAAACAACGTGCCTCCGTAAAATGGCTGCTGTCGAAGGCGTACAACAACCGCGTGCCGGACAACCTACGCGAGCCTTATTATCGCGATCATGAGGTACGTCCATTATCAATTTTTGTCTTTGTCCCAGGACAACTGTAAGATCGTTATGCAATAACGTTCATGTGCATCTTTGTTGTGTATTTAAATTTTGTGGGTGGATCGATTGATAATGACTACTTTGTGCTATAGGATAATCACTCGTTAAATGTAGCTTTGAGAACGCACGAAAGTTACGCGCACAACTCAGATCAAATCCCTAAGTTCATATTGTTTATTAAACGTCAGGCTGGCCACTGTAAAAAAATGACCAAGAATAAAAATATTTTTTTTTTGCGACGTAGAATTCGAATATTAATTAAAGAATGAGGGTTTTCATTTTAAAAAATATGGTTTTTTTTACTGGCTCCAAGGGAGGCGCCAGATATAAAATTTATTCCGTCCATCTGATGCTTCACGTCTGAAATTTACAAGAGATATTCAAGCGGATTTTTTAAAATTGGACACCCTGTATGTAAATATATATACATCAGTCTCAGATCCAATTAGACCAATTGAATTACTTGGCAATCATCCGACTGATTCGCTATAGCGGAAACAAGAGGAATCGTCAGTCTTTGTTGTTGCATCGCGACAGATAGTTCACTCGCGACTGTAATGCGTCTCACGGAGATTCTATCGAGCGATTACAGCGTGCGCCGATAAGTGCGAGTGCCTTTGAAATTTTACGGTCACGAACGTACCCGTGGAATTGCGAAGGGTCTGTTACTTCGTTCATGGAATTGTGTCGCGGTTGCAAGTCGAGACGTAGACACGAGGTGAGACGCTTATTACACTTCGCAACTGCATTCTAGCGTAGTCGTTGCAACTACTCTGTGTCCTGTTCTTATATTTTTTTTTTCACTCTTGGAATTGCTCTTCTCTCATTATTTTTCTTTGTATATCTCTCTCGCTTCTCTCTTAACCGAGAATCTGGCCCTCGGCCAGATGATCATTATGTAGGTTGCAGCTTGGACTCTCTCTTTTCTCTCTCTCTGTTCGGGAGTTGCGGGAGTTTCCGAGCACTCGAAAACGACTTGTAATTGGAAATTTTGCAGTTCTTTATTTTTTTTTCTTCGTTCGGTATATGCACCGTGTTTATGTTAAAAGTGCAATGGAATTGCGCTCTCTCGAAAATCTGCGGCACTTGGAATTGCGCTAGATTTTGTTGATCGGGCGATCTATTTCTGATGCCTTTTTATTTTTAAGACTTCCTCATGGGGTACAGCACGGAATTGAAGGATAGTTTAAAGAGAATGCATGTAACCGCAATCGTAGGCAATCTCGAGAAGTCGCACTGGCAAGCCATGAGAGATTAACTCGTTAGTCGGCAACGAAGACCGTGTGCTTTAATTATTATTAGCTTAACCACGGCTGCGGCGCAATTATACGCTACTACGAGTCTTCGCGTGTTCCGTTTATGTGTGCCGAGCCGACGTGAATTCCGTTCACGAATTCCCGGGACAAAATTTGTCTCCTCTGTTACAATTCCGATATATGGTAATGTCTGGTATTGATTTTTTCGAGTGAAATTATTTTGAGAATCTTTTTCGGTCGGGTTGTCCTTGACGGAGTAACGAATTATCTGACGACGGACATGAAGCTCTGACTTGGATGCAATGGCTACTTAATTAGATGCTCCGTTGAGCCTAAACGAGCCTTCGTGATTGGTCGTAAAAACGTTTCATTATCGTCAGGGCGCATGACAATCTTCATACTTTCAGTCAAGGTGAAAGTTTCTAGATTCGTTCTTCCAAGGACCAGGTGCGAATGTATGTAATTACCGGTGACGTATTTTAGATTAATTATCATTAGCTCCAACCAAATACAATGATTAGGAAAAACTCTGTTCAAGATCCCCTGCGCTCTTAACAGCAGGGATACCAAGTCCCGTCACACTGATATATTACTTGCGGCTTCCAGGACCAGGAACACCTGAAGCCTCAGATAGTCCATGCTCTCTCAAATGCTGAACTCTACTGCCTGGCCCTGGCGAACATCTACTCGGACCCCAATTATCACAATCAGAATCATTGGGGCATCCTGCAGGCCCTTGCCAGGAAGGGCGTCTACGTGTCGGAGCCGAACAATACTCAGCTGACGGAAACAATTCTCATACAGAATTCCCCACTGAAAATGGTGAGTCCTGAAGTGGATGATCTTGAGATTGATCAGTTGGACCAGGGACTAATTAAATTCTTATATAATTTTCAGTCGGCGCACATGGCTGTGATAGAGGGCCTGATGGTCCTGTACGCGAAAGAGGTGGTGACGGGTGATCGCGTTGTGGCGGCCATTCAACGTTTCAACCCTCAGACGGAAGTGACGGTGCCCGCCGATCATGAGAAGGGTCTCCTACTTTGGATAAGTCAGGCGTCGCAGGCGCTAATTGCCAAAATTCAGATGGAGGAGGGTGCCGGGGACAAGACCAGACTTCCGGAATTGCCGGCTGCCAAGGATTTTCAATCCTTGTACGACGGCGTGGGCCTAGCCGCTGTCGTGGCGTTCTACTGTCCCGGAGAGCTCAACTGGATGGACATCAGGGTCTCGAAGAGACCCTCTGTCGCGGATGCGCTTCACAATCTGTCCATGGTTCATGCCTTTTGCGTCAGATGTTTGCCCTACTCCATCTTCCATATGCAGCCCGAGGACGTTACTTACAGGAGAGGGTTGGACATCTTTTATTGTTATCTATTATCTTATCTTTTTTTCTCATTAACAATGCTCTCCTGAATTGACTTTGTATACGATTTCCTTTGGGTTTTTTTTTTTAGGTCCATGAAGCAAAACCTCGTCGTGTTCCTTGCTGACATGTACAATGTCCTGGAGATACATCCGGTGAAGTGTGTTCGTTATCCCGGCGAGGAGAGAGCCCTGCAGTTCTTAGATGGTACGTCGACTTCGGTCTGTTCTCATGTGCGCGACCGAGATCGTTATTCGAGGAGATTGGTGCCTCGCCTATAAATTGTGTGTATGTCCGAGTAATTCCTGAGGCTGAAGTACGAGGGAAAGGAATATCTTAGGGCAGCACTGTGAATAGTCAAATTCGCAAGACTCGCGTGTTGTGCCTTTTATTTTATCTTATCAATGCATTTAATCTTAACGGTGGTGGGCATTACGATATGGCCGATTATTTGGTGATGGCTGCCGTCGCAAGCAAAACTTTGAACTTACCCTTTTATATCATTTAATTTCTTATACCTTTATTCATGGAGTTCCATCGGGATCGAGGGCAAGACACTAGAATACCCCATAAATCCACTCTGATCTCGAGCAGCGGCAATCGAATCGACCAATCCATCAAATCTAATACGTTAAAGTCTAGTTTTTCCTTAAGTTTGCTCACGATCTCGATGGTATCACGCTTCTTATCAGTGTCAATACGCATACTCGTCCCAGTATAAAAATCCAAGATCCTATTGAGCCGGCGATAAGCTCGCAAGTAAAGATTAAATTACTGTCAGAGCTGTCAATTCGAACGAGACGTAAACGAGGAAGAAAGTTTAAAAAAAAAAAAGAAAAGTACTTTGCTCTGTCGCAAGAAAGCAGCATCAAGA
Source organism: Calameuta pygmaea (assembly GCA_031762395.1). NCBI lineage: Eukaryota > Metazoa > Arthropoda > Insecta > Hymenoptera > Cephidae > Calameuta > Calameuta pygmaea. The sequence continues at coordinate 112,178 of JASANN010000100.1, read as the reverse complement.
ATGGGAGGACAATGAAAAATTTTCAATAGAATTATCCGGTCAAGAAAAAAAAAAAAAATAATAATTACAAAGCCTTAAACGTCAAATGAGAATGACGTTGACGCGTATCGTCGTCGATCGCTGGTGATAAGAGGAAATGAGACAATAAGTGGGAGGGAAGGGGGGGGGGTTGGAGTAAATAGAAAAAAAGAAACAAAAACCAATCTTATCCGTCAGGTACCTTCTATGCTACAAGTGTAATATTTGCATATATTTCTATGGCATAACCTTCTTCTCGATGCTTGACAACAACGCCTATCCTCGCCTTCTTCTTTCGACAACTTCCGGTTTGCCCATGAACCGAATATGGCGTCGTGTCGTGCTGGCGACGGGTTGCAGCGTGCCCGCGCAATAGTCATGGCGTAGCTCATAAGAGAAGTCTACCACAGTCTATAGCTCCGATACCCGACCTGAGAAGCAACCTCTCCGTATCCGCGCCAGGCTTCACAGGTACCCACCCACACGATACCAAGAAAACAGCATCATCTAGGTGGCCTCCTCTCTCGTTCCATCGGGTTTCATTCGACGTAGATGTCGCTCGTGAGGCAGAGAGAGAGAGAGAGAGAGAGAGAGAGAGAGAGAGAGAGAGAGAGATAGATAGATACATTGAGATCCATATATATATATATATATCTTTATCTTTCTCTTTCCCGTACACTCATTCGATCTCAAGATTTAACGAGCTCTCTGTCTCTTTCTGTGACGCGCGTAATTTCTTAATCAAAGTGTTTCAAATGCAACGCAAACAATGATATTAATTGTACAAAGAAATTCTTGAGAACTTTTTATTTCTTGTTGTTTATCGTTTTAACGCTGTCGCTTTTTTTTTTCTTGATTCTTCTACATATGAAGTATTTACATTTCGTTTGATAGCAAACGACATTGTTGCGTGGGCCTTAAAGAGGAATAAATTAATTGACAGGTGGTGTCATTATCATTGTTCGCCAGTACACCTGACGTGTGTCCGTTGCGACAGTTGGAAATTTGTATTTTTTTTTTCATCTTCAAATTTCTTTTGAAGATTGATAAGAACGATAGTCGTGGGAAAATTTTGGCTGTTAATTTTGTGCCTTGCACTTGAAACACTGTATACGGTTCTTTGATCGATACTTTGAGCGAGAAGGTGAAACGAAGTACTAGGAGCACTGCTTGTTAATGAACGTATATAATTTGCGTGGTAATATGTCAATATCAATATATCAATGTATGATATATCAAATAGATCAATACTGGCTGTATAATCAAAGTATACACGGGAGTGCATGCGGCGTCGATAATTAATAATTGAACGATATCAAAATTTGATAACCTTATGTGAATATGTAAATACGTTACATGCATATGCATATATACATATATATATATATATGTGTGTATATATAGGGTAAGATAATTTTTTTTGGAGCTTGCTGTGAAATTGGCTTTTGTTATTTACTCATTTTGCATGAGATTCTAATGTCCCGTGTGTACAACAAGAATACTCGACGGAACGAGAAAATCATTCTAGCTTTCCTATTTCCAAAGGAGGTTTCCACTGTGTCTTCGGTTCGTTTATTTTTTTTTGCGATGTACATGTGTATTCCCATTATTTTCTTGTTACCCGTTGTGTGCAATTTCGTTGGTGTGCGTCACGTCTCCCTGGTACATTTTTCACAGTTCTTCATTTTCTTCTGTTTTTTTTTTCTTTTATTTCACTCATTTTCAAATTTCTTTACACTTCACGCGGTATACTCTTAGACGATCCTAGATATATATATATATATATATTGTAGGTAGATGAAAATTAAATTACATGCTACGGGCACTCGTAGATTTACCATACTCTTAGACTTTTTTTTTTAATACATATAATTCTGTTCACGTGAATTTGAAATATTTTTTATAAACACAGTCGCGTTCCTATGCGTTTAGCGAAAAAAATATTGTTGAGATTTCGCAGGAGATTATATTTACGTTATAACGCATGGGCAGTCAAAATGAGCCTTTTGGCATCGTAGAAAGAAAAAAGAAAAAAAGGAATTGAGTCAATGAGAAATTGGAGAATCTTATTAGGTTGCCTGAGCATTTTTCTTTTTAGGTTAGGATGTCTTAGAGTGTCCCTTTTTCATATCCGTCACGTGCTCTCTGAGAGTTTCTCTAATTTGATTTGTCCAATCGGATTTTAGTCGCCAAAGCAGCGCCGATCAGTTCTGTGAAAAAGTCACAGTCGCTACAACAGACGACAGAACATTCGCACGAGGAGAGGTAATTATTGAAAAGAGCGGTCCTTGTCAAGAGTGATTGGGAAATTCTTATAAAAATTTACAGAAGAATCGGAAGCGAAGATGGATTCGTAGTTCATCGTGGAAAAGGGGTTCCTACGTTGAGTTCGGTAGCCGACGAGAAATCATCAGCCAGAGCGGAAGCTGCTGGTCGACCTAGCAACTGGGAAGATCAGAGACGAAGTTCTTACGCAGGTCGACGTTCCCGACGTAACAGCGTCACCGACGACTCTCAGTTGACCATTGAAAACTTTGGAGGTTCACAGGTAACAGTTTATTAATCAAGGTATCAAAGATTAACACCTTAGTGCCTAATTAAGACTATAGTACCTATGAGGTATCCGATCGATGACCTCATTAAATGCACAATTCTCTGTCGCAGGACAATCTACACAACTTTGGGAGAAATCCTGACAAGGAAATGGGTGTTCATGTCGGGAAGCGAAGTACGACCGAACCGACACTTCCGGCGCGTTCCAGTGTCCAGGACGTTTACGGAAGTGGAGTCCAGCTGATCCTTTCTGACAACGGTTACAACAACGAGGAACCAGGGAGACTGAGGCGACAGGCTTCGAACTCAAGTCTGAACAACGTTGCCCTAAAGAACATTCTACATTCCAATGATAACGATAACACCGACGGGGAGACTACGAAGATGGCGAGTTTTGCTAATCTGAGCAGGCAGAGCTCGGAGAAGGGTATTAACTTTACGTACATGGAACAGGATCGGGACGATCCACCTGCCAAGTCTAGTTTCACTAGTAAAAAGCAGGGCCAGAGCAACGGCAATGGGTTCGCTGAGAAGAAAACCACCTTTGCTACGTTACCGAACACAACCACGTGGCAGCAGCAGAGCAATCAGCAGATGCAACAGACGGAACATCACGCGGCTGGTGAGTCTTTTGGAAATTTAATTTTGATAAGGATTGCTGGAGGATTGCTGGAGCTGCTGGAGCTGTCTCTATAATGATCTCGTTACTTGGTTCACGACAGATGAAAATGGCGGAAATACCGTAATGGCCTCGCAGCTTAACAACATCAGGATGAAGCTGGAGGAAAAGAGACGACACATAGAGAATGAGAAACGGAAGATGGAGGTTGTTATGTCGAAACAACGACAGAAGGTTGGCAAGGCTGCCTTTCTACAGGCTGTCACGAAGGTAGGACGACTAACGCGACCCACTGTTGTTCATTACGTTAATTACTTTTATATGAAATTACTACTAAACATAAACGTGCATACTTTTATTGAAGTTCTAGACAGATGCATTATTAGAGTTGAATCGTTGTTCAGAAAAACTTTATGACAACTTTAGTAAGTTGTTTTGCTCGTTGGGACAGATTAGACGTTCACGAATGTATTGTCTTTTTTTTTTCAATTTCGTTATCTGACATCATGATGGAAATTTATATTGAACACTCGGATAGAATAGTTTTGATTTTTTATCTGAAAAAGTAATTTTTACTATCGAACTAGATTTTTATATTACCCAACTAACTGTAACTTCCTGCGTCGCTCTAAGTCCCCCTGTGAATATTTTTTGTACTTTTTTTTTTAAATCCTAACAACTTACCCATAACGTTCTCAATCGTTACAGTTACTTCCTGTTAAGTTGTTCTTCCTATCCTTCTCTTTATCTTACCTGATAATCACTGTTGTAACGCGCATCTGTCTCTTCTTTCCAATCCTTCAGCTGTTCTCTCTGGTAAGAGTGCATGTCGCACTATACTTTATTTTTACAGTTAATCGAGAATCTTATTTATTATAGTTTACAGCGACGATATCAGAACTGTCGCTAGTTTAAACGCTTTTAATTATATATATACTTAAATACGTATATAACGATATATACGTTCACGAGTTTTACTGTAGCCTGCGTAAAATTTTTTTAAAGCCTACGCAGCAGCAGAATGCGTGCCGCGTTTTGCTTGATTGCCTGTTCATTTTCCCTATTGTCATATCTGCTTTCGGTCCGCGTTTGTATTTTCGAAAGTCATGGAATAAAAGTGCCAGAATAAATGTACAGGATCAAAGTACAACGATACAAAATCCTATCTCTAGCGCCATTGTGTATAACTCCGTCATTAACTTGTCACGTCTTTCGGCGTCTTATCGATATCGCAAACAACAGTTGTATCAGTCAGAAAGCGCGATTCGATTATTAAAAAAGTATCCATAAGGTGTTTGCAAACGTGTACATAAGTCTCACGTATTAAAGCCTGTGTATCACAGAAAGCGCCGGGGCCAAGTACCAATAATTTTTACTCGCTCGTCGTGTAACAGTGAAATGCAAAAAAAAAAACAATTTTTTAATTGTACCATTCATCGCACAGCATTGATCATTGTTAAGCAGCGAATCAATCATAGAAATACGTTACAAAGTACGTAGTCCGTGTAGACGACGATTGCCAGGTGTTATCGTTCCTTGATATTTTTCTCACAGAGACGAATCTAGGATAACCAAAAAAGATAAATAATATTCGCTTGAAGCGCTTGCGATTATCTATTGTTTGCTATGAGATTCGAGTACGGCTTTTTGCGTATGAAAGTTTTACGATTTGCCGAGAGAGAGAGAGAGAGAGCGAAGAAAAAAATTATAAGGAAAATAGAGCTCTAATGCAAGATCTCAAAACTTGGCCACGGATTCGCTCCTCGTGGATGGTTTGTCGGTGTCCTGGTGGCGGACTTCAGTACCTAACAAGGCACGCTGGTTGGGCTGGTTGCAGGGTAAGGTTAAGTCTCCCTCTTCGTCAACGTCCGGGGGTGACAGTCCAGTGGAGCAAACTCCCCCAAACCCGATAAACTCCGGATCGGCGGGGGAGACCCCGACAGCCGTTGCCGAGACATCCCTCGTTGTAACCCAACAAACCTCACAAGAAAAACCGCAGCGTCCCTTCTCGCTCAAGGTACGAGACACGTTACAAGCGTACGACGTAGATTGTTAGCATGTGCGACGCCATGTTTTTTTTTATTATTTTTTACGACGCCACAGTCTGATTCTAAGCGTCGCTACTCCTTGGCTACTTTTTATGTATCACAGAGCGCATCCAATTGGAATTTATTTTTTAGACTGCTGTGTAGTTTGTTTGCACTTTTTTTTTCCTCCTTCAATCGTATTTCGGGATTTTGACTTTTGCACGTCTCGTACCGTGGTGGATAATTTTCTCAGGTCTTTAAGGTTAACGGTGCAAAGCCTGAGATCGCTAGTCGGAATGCGGGCTGGTTCAGCTCTTTTCTTAATGGATTTCGTGCGCTTTCGTGTTTCTGATAGTCGCTTGAAATTCGTGCGTTTTATGTGCTCGTGTCATTGGAATTGCTTTATCGATGATTTAACGTAACTCGCTTGGAGCTGATAGGAGGTTGCTGTGCCTTTTTTTACTAGTTTGCTTTAATATTGTTTGTAGTGCTTTGCATGCTGGTATTTAAGTTTTCAATCAAAAGCTGCTCTTCGTGCCGTCCCGAGTTGCAGTTATTCATTTGGGTGACGGTTCGTCGTTCGTCAGTCTGATATATCATTTTTGACGTTTCTGTTTTTTGTTTTTTTGGAATTTTCAATTCAACTGTCCTATCGCGATCGCCGCAAGCTAATTTAGCGAGCGTTGAAAATATCTGACAGCAAGGGGGAAAAGTTGTATGGATACGAGGACGATTTTTATTTTTATTTTTTTTTTTTGAAATTTTATTCCTCGTTAGTCATACTCTTTATTTTTCTGCATCTCTCTTCTCTTTGTCCTACGAACGACGTAGGTAGACGTGAAAGTAAAAGAGATACCTGGGACGACGTCCCGACGTCTTTTGTAGTTACATAAGATGTGATATTGATCAAACAAAAGGAGAAATAGGTACTGCATGGACTGTCGTCCTAGACCTTTATCGCAAACGCTGTCACCGAGTCCGCGACTTCGTTGATAAGAAAACATGAGCAATTGCATATGGAACTGTTCGTCCAACTTGCTTGTATCGTTCGTCGAGCAGGTTGTTCCACTCAACGATTGTGCATCTGCAGGTAAACCGCACTTTATTGGAAGAGATTAATTGACCTTTGACACTGTATTATTGTACACTGTAAATTTTTCATTAACCAGATAGCTTGATCGAGAACTCAGACTTGAAACTGCCACATTGCCCTGATCGTAGTAGGCTGTGATAAACAAAACAAAAAAAAGTTTATTTTGCAAATTATTTGACGTAGATTTAGATTCCGTCCGTGAGAAGTAAATTTTCGAAAATGTTTAGCCGTACAGTTGACAATATATTTTTTCTCATATCACTAATCCTACCCATGAAATTTTGCGTTAGGAATCAATGGAAGGGCATTAAATGGTTAGAATCTATCGAAGAAAAATTTAGCCAGGATTTGGTTGTTGCCGTTTCTAATGATTCCATCGATAAATTTGTCGATAAGGTCGATTATACAATAATCGATCACGAATCGCCAGTGAAATCTATAACTAGCAATGTTAACGCAAAGCTGTCACCTGTCAGTTCAAATTCGTCAATTAGCACTTTACGTCACAATAGAGTGCACAGTGCCCACGAGACTTTGCAATTTCCTCGCGTGGCCGCGGAAACGACAGATCCTGATTCTGACGACGAAACTGTAATTTATTTCAAAACTTTCAACGATAACGCAGAGTCCGACGATGACCTGCCAAGAAGTACAGTGAAGGATTTATTTTTTCGCGTAACGCCGTCAAGTCGCACTGTCAGTGTGCAAACCAGCGAGAGCGACGGTATTAAAATGATTTATAAGAAATAAAAATTGCGTAAGTCAATCGCTGATCAACACACCTTATTTGTCTCTTCCAATAACGAATTTGATAAGTGCAGACCTGTGGGTGTACAGTCTCAAAATTTCAAACCGACTCGAACCTGTCCAAGATCGTTATTTTGATTGCAATTTTTTTTTTGGACAATTCAGGAAATTAGCGAGGACGTCCGGGACGTCGAACACAAATGGCTCGTGCAAGACGGCAGCGCACCTTTCATCGAGACACGACGAACGCCTGACATCGAGAACATGGACCTGGATCAGTATCATCAGTCCATATCTCAGTGAGTATCCCGTAATCCTAACGGTATCATACAGAATCTTAAATAACAATAAAAAGTCTTAGATCATCCTGCTGATTCGTAAGACCTACGTTAAATTCTCACAGGATGAATAGCAGCCTTAGCGAAATTCAGGCAGACATCCAGAGACTCGCCAGTCAGCAAAATCAAATACAACAGCAACACTTGATGAGTCAACATCAGCAACAGATGCAGCAGCAGCTACAGCAGTTGCAGAGTCTCAGTCAGCAGCACATGCAGGTCCGTTATATTCTGATCCAACCGTTCAACACCCACTCTATGCTGTGTGCGAATTTGTAATTTTTTATTCTGACGTTATGCTTCATCTGTCTAATTAGAATTACGCAATTCCACCAATGAACCCGATGACACCGAGAATACAGGACAGTCAGCAGTCGCAATTTTATCTTCACGATCAGCCACAAATACAGAGACGGACCTGGAGGCAGCCACCGATTGGCCAGAGTCTTGCAAATGAAATGGCAGCGGCTGGTTATCAGCAGAATCCTGACTCTCGATACAGTCCGCAGCCAACAGGTAAAGTCCTGGGTCAAAATAGCTCTTGCACTTGTATGAGGATGCTGAGTGGACCAATTTTTTCTCGTAATCTCTTAACAGTTTTTCAACAAGATCCGCGTCTGTACCAAGACACGATAACTTGGGGCTCGCAGTCGCCTCAACAAAAAGGATTCGTACTTCACCACGACAATTCCCAGGAGCAGAGGTATCTCAACGGTGGCGACCATAGTCTTTGTAATAATCAAATGAATCATCCACCGGCTGCGTATCCGAGCCCAGCAACCCTTTTCAACCAAACACCGCCTTCGTCAGCTAGTCCTCAACATCGTAACGCCGTAAGTGCATCGTCCTGCATCCCCATACGTCACGAAGAACGTAAGAGAATTGTAGGTTAGGTTAGGTACAAAGATTAAATTTTAATCTAGAACGTCAGATGTTCCCATCTCTAAGCAGAAGTCACTCACTGGGCTGAAACTGAATTAGTGATGCTTCTGTAAATGTTACTCGTCTTCGCGCATGCGCGATTCTGCTAGGCGGAAGTTACCTTGTGCAGGAAAGGAGGTTACATTATATACATATAACAATACCGCGAAGTATCTCGTGCTCGTGTATCCGGTATGAGAAGGACGAATGTCCATAGGCAGGCAGGTGCATCCGGAGTGCCTTTACGCTTCTGAATTTCACGGGCTGCCTGAACGGAATGAAAGTAACTCATACGTAGCTGGCTTATGGCGAATACACACGAAAGATCTTCTCTGTACTAGTCGGTAACGCTGTCCACTACCGTTGCAAACGCGTTCCCGGTGTGTCTTGTGCGTGAAACCAGTTGGTGATGTAATGCACATTTATAGACAGTCGCTGCTGACACCCAACATGGCCGAGACTTCCCACACTTGTATTATAATACCTGGACACCTACGGTTCGAGCGGAGCCCACTCTTTGCCTTTTCTGATAAATTTATACATTTAAATAATATGTATCTCTTCTATTCATCCAGTACAAGTAGCTCGCATAGCTACAGCAGCGAGGTTCGTTTTTCTATCTTCCTATGTGCATCGTAAGGGATAAATATATGTTCTCTACGTACCCAAACCAGTTGATCATCCTAACTGTCAAGCGGATAGGACATTACCGGTGTTGTATTAGGAGCAAGTGAAGTGTCCGATGGTGATGAATCGAAGTTGACGCAATATGGATTTTATTGGTGAACTGGGACCGTTTAAATTTTTACAAGTTCTACTCACACCATTGAGTCTGTTGTTACTGTAACTATTTTTCGAGTCTTTGGTGATCCTCAATTTTCTTTCTTTCTCATCTCAACGAAATGAATCGCTTCGTTGCACGTTCGACCTTAATCGGTATCGTCGATCGTTCCTCAGGTTCATCGAATAAGTCAACTGATGAGCGAGAGTCCAGAGCCCAAAAGGTCGACCGTACATCATATTCCGATCACATGCGAGAGTCCCACCGAGAAACGTCAAGCTGCTGTTCTCCACACACCGGTACCGGCACCTCCCGTCGACGATATGGAGCCGCAGAATATTTCCTTTATTGGTGAGTCTGACAGTTCTCGAATTATCTGGAAGATGGGGCTGATCGGTAAAGAGCATGTGTCTTAATTGTTTGAGGCTCTTAATTTTTTTTTTTCAGGGAATGATGATGATCTCGCCCAAGGTATACGAGGTCTACACATCACGTCGGGTAGTCGAACGTACAGAATACCGTCTCCTACTAGACCGCCGATATCGCGAAATTCCTTCCAACCTCATCCGTCGTTGCGAGAGGCGACACCGCCGCCATCCTCGACGCCGGAAGTGACGCCACTCGATCCATCGGACGCAGGCGAGAAGGGTTTTTATATCTCCTTTGACAATGATGCGCCCAAGAAGCCCAAACCGGCGCTTAGGGTCAAGAGAGCATCGCCTAAGAAGGTAATTAAATGGATTTAATCGCTCTTTAGCTCTTACGCTGGTTAGGATTTGCATTGTTTAATGTTGACTTTGTTGTTCTTGTTTTTGCATAGGAGAGAAGCGTGTCGTCGTATATAGAACAGGAAGACTTTACGGTACGACCCGAGTCTCCTCCTGCCAGCGCAGCTGAAAGACAGAGGCAAATGGAGGCGCAGCGAGACTTGGAGAGGGAGCGACTACGGCAAGCCGAGGAACGGGAACAGCAGAGGCAGGAAATGAGGGATCGGGAATTGCAGAAGGAAATGGAACGTGAGCGACAGAGAGAACGACAGCGAGATGGCAGTGCCGAGGGACGGCAGGCTGCTGGTACCGGGGTTGGTCTTGTCATTGGAAATCAGTTGACCAATCCGGATCCTGTGAGTGTGGAATAGATTTTAAAATTTTCACTGTGTACTTAGGTATTTTTTTTTTTTTTTGAAAAGATTCTATATGTGACGTTTGTCTCTTTAGAATTCCCTGGACGAGATGGAGCGAAAGAAAGAGCGGATAATGCTGCTGTCGCTGCAGAGACGACAGCAGCAGGAGGAAATGAAGGAGCGGAAGGAAGCGGAAGCGCAGGCACGCAGGGAACAGGAGAAGCTTAAGGAGGAAGAGAGAGCCAGAAAGAAGGAGGACGATAGACAAAGAAGAGCTGCCATTTTGGAACAGTATAAATTGAAAAAGGCCATCGAGGAGGCCGAAAGAGAGGTACTTCGTACTTCGGAAGTCTTTTTAATTAGTTTTATCAGTGGGATTTGAAAGTTAACTTAACCCTTTCTTACGGGTCACAGGGCAAAGTACTTGACAAGGAGTTACTGAACGCAATAAAACCAACTAAATTGCGGAACAAGACTGCGTCGGGTCGTCCGCGGCCAAAGACAATTCACGGGGACGCTGGCGCCGATTTGGATTCCGGTGTGTTGACGCCGAGTCGCGGAAAGAAAGGCTCTTCCTCGAATCTCAGCACAGGTAAGTTCGAAATACGCGAGTGTCGTTTTGTCGCATTGAGCACAAACGCTTTTGTTGTTATCTCTTAGGGAACTGGATAAAAGAAAAATAATTCCATCGTCAAAGCAAAATCATGAAAAAAAAAAGACTATCCTAAAATCGCGATCTCCGGTTGTATCAAAAATCCAGTTTCCAAGTATCTTGACGTCGTTTATTGTGGTAACACATTGACAATTACTGTGCTGTATTATTTGACAATAGTTAAAGATTTCGTCGATGTTGCAACTGCATCGCTCTACCTTTTTTTTTGCATGGCCAATTTTAAATGAGCGATAACCGATTTTCGTTTAGTTCCCAGTAAGAGCTGATTTTATTTGACATCTTTTATTGAATTATCCATCATCGCCGTTTCACCGGAATGATACTATATCCGTCACGTAACAGAATCACAAGAAAAAGAAACAGACAAGAAAAAGCTCTAGATTTTCTAATCCACAAGTTCTCACTTCTTTCGTCTCCTTACCATAGAATCGCGTCTTCTTATCAGTGTCAGTTCTTGCACCAGTAGCTGCAATTCCGTCAAGGTGCCTCGCGATTGTCAATTCTCAACGCGTGGTCCAACTACAGTAGGATAGAAAACACGAGCTGATTTTTTTTGCACTAACACACTTACCATAGCGTCGCTGATGTCGCCGACGATGAGGCGAGACTACTACCGGGGCTCGCAGGACAGTCTTACTGCCGCCCACCTCGACGACCGGCGTTCCGGTTCCCTTTATCAGGGTGGCAGTCTCAGGGGTATGCACCACACACACTCTATCACTCGCCTCTTATTAGTATTTTTTTTTTAATTAAAAATAATATTCCGTCACGTAAATCGAGGGAAAAAAAAGTTCGCCATTGCTGGATATCCTAGAGAAGTCAAAGAGCAAAACAACAAAAGGGGGTCGTTCACCCGTCTTGGATAAGTATTGATCGAAAGGACGTCGCGGGGACACGTTGAATAATTCAATTTCAGAAAAAAATACAACATCCAGATATATTATTTAGATATATACTCCAGATAAAACTATTATGATACCTGTACTCGTACCAGTAGCAGTAGTAATGGTTGTGGCTCTTTTTGTTTTTTCAAAATGAACTTTTTTTTCCTTCCAAATAATATTCATGTCACTACTTCAAAACCTAACTGTCTACTTGAGTCTGCATGTTGTTTTTTAATTATTAGTCTAGCTCCTGTATAGCTTGTTTCTTTTCTCTTTGAGAAAGAGAGAGAGAGAAAGTAGACGATGAGAATCACCTGATAATAACGAAACAATGAAAAATGTTTAACCAAAAGTACGTAACACCAATGTCCTATTTTAGTATCTTCCGTAGATTCACCGGATGACGGTGGAGGCTCGTCCCCATGTCGAAGTGTAAATCAACTAGGACGTCGCAGTTCCTACAAGACATCACGTGGTAAGTTTTCCCCGGTACACCTAAATGTTTGTCACTTAAAATTATTCTTTAAATACCAAATATCAAAGTACCATAAGAAAGCGTGTACGATCCACGTTTCCAAGAGACTGATTTCAAAAACCAAATGCAAAAAAGCCAAATCAGTAATTGCCTTTGACAATCATTTGCCTGGACGAAAGTAGACTTCGTTCCAAGGATTGGCTATCTGGTATGAAAAAAAACAAAATGGACTAATATATTGGCTGTACAGTGCGAAGCGAAACGTTTGAAAAACAATAATAATTTACCTAGCTTCTCGATTTGCGTTATTAAGCGACTGAGTAATGAGGTTGCAGTATTATCATTTATTTGTGTCTATCTTAAAATTATTTTTAAATTTGTTTTTTTTATAGTCTTTCTCTGTTTAAAGGGTATGAATTGAACTTTGAAGTAGCGCCTTTGTAGTTGGAGACTCAAGAAAGAACCTTTTTTTTTTCTGTCTCTTTGTTTTATCTTTCAGTTGGAACGCAACGTTGTTCTGCACCGTACTGCACACCGGCTACTTGATTGATTAGCGTAAATCTTCATTTGTTTTTTCTGAATATCATTTCTCATCGTTCTCCAGCCCTCCCATCGTTGCCCTGCCCAAGCCCCTAAATATCTTTTTTCTCTGTATCTTACATTTATATCTTTTCTATACCTGGAACGTGTCTATATGTGGATATGGCATAGTTGCTTGTTATCGTATTCTCGATGCAATGACTGAACGCCGTGTTTTCCTTGTCGACTCAATTTTTTTTTTTTTTTTCAATATCCTCCCTTTAATTTATAACTACTATGATTTGGTCGTACGTGCCGTGCGAAGTGTAACAACGCAAACGTTGCATTATTGCAGATGCGCAGGAGCCTCAGCAACAGGTTAGAGGCAGGCCTAAATACCCGTCTTACCAAAACTTTAAGGGACGAAAATCTAATTCCTTGATGAATTTGTGTGGTAAGAAGCAACCAGTGACTTGGAATACATTTATTCCTTCCCACCGCCAGTTCTCTCTTTATGAGAGATTCATATTATCTTTTTTTTCTTCTTTTTTCGTTTGTCTTGCCATAAGCAACTGTGATTATATATAAAAATATTTAAAAAAAAAAAAGAGAAACCATCCCTGTCTCTCTATTGTCGTGTCAAAGTCTTTTTTTTTTATGTCTTTATTACTTCCCTTTTGTAACTACACCACGTTTATCAATTTCCTTAGGCTACTTAGCACTTTGTACTACACGTAGTGGCATGGTGGCAGGTTCAAGCATTAAGGTTGCAGTAGCCATATATTAATTATTATATGTATTTTGCACATATACTACACGTACAGTTATTAGCACATCATTTTAAATGCTTTTGAGGTTAAAGTTCCATCATGAACACTTTTGTCTAAGCTCTTGTCTGGTGTACATGAACCTTTTCCTTCATCTTGTTGACTTTTCTCTTGTTCTTTAATGATTTTTTGTGCTCTTGGTGGAACTTTGATCCTCATTATTTTCAATATATATTTATTTTGCTATATAAGGTTGGCTGTGATTATATTCCAAAGCTTCGATGGGCTTAAAGCTGTACAGCACTGGTTGTGGTTCTTTCCTGGTATTCTCAATGTCTTTCAGATTGTTGTCGGTGGTTCCGGTTTTTTCAAACTTCGTTATCTCCTCATACTAACCTCACATCTAGGTCTTGTACAAATTTTTCATATCCTTACGTTTGTGTTATATGCATATACTTTCCAGTATATTCTTTTGTTTCCAGGTTTTTACATTTATATTGGGATTGCGATTCGTCATGGCAAAATTCTCTGGGTCATTTCAATATGTAGTGATATATTTTTTTTGTAAAATTGTTCTCAGTGTATTACCATGGTTTTTAATAAGAGCTTTACAAAATTTCATTTTTGGTTATACCCTGTGAGTTTGTCATTAGCATCGTACAACCCATATAATTTTTGTTTAGTAACTCTAGTAGTGAAAAAAATTATACATTTTCTCAAAAGCAAGTCCGTACCTTCCTAGATGAGAATCAAGGACTCAGTACGCATTGATTAAATAAGAAGCAAGTACCCTGTAGTATCTCATATACAGTACAAGCGTTTCGTACTTGTCTAGTTTAAATTGCTAGTTAATAGTTGACCATTTTAATAAAATTCTAGGATCGTCTAGTTTCTATTGAAATGAAATGCAAACAGGAATATAGTGATTTGTCTGTAATTTATTCTTTCACTAAAAATAATAAGAACTCTTCAATACACTATGTACCACCACTGTGCCTCTGGATAAGTTAAATCAGAAGGAGAAGATTTAAAAAAATTATTTGAACTGTAAGATGCACATTGTCTCATAAATATTCAGTGAACGTTTGTACACAGTGTAGACCAAGTTAATACAATTCTATGTATCCAATTCACAATTTCAAGTCCTAATACGTGACTAATATACTATTAAAAATGACTCTGTCGTTGATCAAACTAACAGAAGGGGTTAACCCAATGATCTTTTGGTATAATTCAATGGAACGTCTTTCTCTTTTCCATACATATCTATATAAATTTGGTAAAGGAATCAAGAAATGGCTAAATAATAAAGAATTAAAATGAAAAAAAGTATCAAGAAAAAATTAAGCTCATCAGTTCTAAAAATTCTAAATGATCTAATGAACCTTCCTCTGACGTCTCACAATCAATCCTCAAGCATTGAAATTGTATGTAAAACTTAGTAACACCAATCAAAACGACATTCTGTCTTTATATAGATTCGGATAGTGGTCTGGGTACATCAACGCCACCACGAAGAGCACCGAGTCCTGGAGTAGGTGGTATGAGACACCTGCCATCGCCCTCGGGTCCAGGTTCCTTGCCACCAGGATTCATGACGAAGAGAAGAGTCTACGACGACGGAAGTAGCGACATCAGCAGCACGCCTAGTTCGATGATGGATTACAATGGCGAGTAGAAAGAAGAAGACCAGAGGATTGCATCCGGTCACTTGACTCCTAATTTATCTACCGGGTGTAATAACGTTTTTCCGTTTCCTAAACCAGGTCCACGACTGTACAAACAACCCACGACAAAATCCAACCGTGGCATAATGCTGAACGCCGTGGAGTATTGCGTATTTCCGGGCACGGTTAACAGGGAAGCCAAAAGACGTGTGCTCGAGGAAATCGCAAGATCCGAGAGCAAGCACTTCCTGATCTTGTTCCGGGATGCTGGCTGCCAATTTCGTGCACTCTACTCCTACTGCCCTGACGGCGAAGAAGTCTCCAAGCTCTATGGTACCGGACCCAAGCAGGTTAACGACCGGATGTTCGACAAGTTTTTCAAGTAGGTTCATTCGCTCCTCCTGATCATCATCCCTGCCTCTATGATCCTGGGTACTGCGATGCTCATAGACATTTCTGTTCTTTTTCCCCTTGCAGATACAACTCTGGCGGCAAGTGCTTCTCGCAAGTTCACACGAAGCACCTGACTGTAACCATAGACGCCTTCACGATACACAATAGCCTCTGGCAAGGTAAAAAGGTCAATCTACCGAACAAGAAAGATATGGCTCTCGTTATATAGTTTTACACCAGTGTCACACCTAACATTACGCTACTATGCCCTCTGTTGTTCATAGTTACTATTTTAATACAGGCCCATATTAAATTAATGCAAACGTTGCGTTCTTAGTCAATTTTATAAGGTTCGGGATACCTGAGATCGGTGCTGACTTGCCTGCACCAAAAGAGACACGCGACTCGGTTGATGGGTCCGCATTATATATACATATGTATGCATACATATTACACTGCGTTCTAGGATTTTGTTATTTTATGCCATTTTGTCGAATTTTTTGTTTGTTCAATCGTTCCTTGTACATCGTGTATGTTCTGTTCTTGTTCTCTCTCTCTCTCTCTTGCTTTCTCTCTCTCTCTCCTTTCTATCCTGTCCTATTTTTAATTCTTCCTTCTCGTCCACCATCTTCCATTAAAGATATCTGCTTGTCGGTGTCAGCACCGATTGTCGCCGTAACACGACTATCAGTATCTTACGATTAGGAATTCTTTT
This sequence comes from Calameuta pygmaea, assembly GCA_031762395.1. NCBI lineage: Eukaryota > Metazoa > Arthropoda > Insecta > Hymenoptera > Cephidae > Calameuta > Calameuta pygmaea. The sequence continues at coordinate 95,865 of JASANN010000100.1, read as the reverse complement.
GTTATCTATCAATAGTTCCAGTATTTCTCTACGGACTAAATTCTTTTGACCTCTGTAAATCGCTGTGTTGATTATGAAGTGTGCGATGCGACAATTTGTTATTTATGTTGCACAAGACTGAAAAGTCATGTAGATATAATTTCGACGTGACGACGCATTGTCACTTGGGATCTTTTTAAATTCAATCAGTTACAAAGGGACACACAATATTATCTCGTGTGCCTTCCGACGATGGAAATTGTGTAAAATTAAGGCATAGAGAAAATTATGTAAAAAAAAAAAGACAAAGCCTTTTTCGTCCTCATACCAATCGTGGGATTTGTTATTCGATGAATGGTTACGCTGATAAGAAGGAATACTGATAAAATCTTGATTCCAAAAAAATGGACCGTTATTTCTGTTGACAATTGTCTACTGCGTTCTTTGGGCGATCGAGCTAGGATTTAATTAGCACTTGTTCGCCTTGGACGCGTTATAAATAAGATTCTCAAAGTCGATCGAATATTTGATAATCCAATTTTAATTATTGGTAGTCGAGTATCGCGCTCCTTTTTTTTTGCGCAAATTTTGGACGGTTGTCGGTGAACTAGTGTAATTTGGATTTTGTCATTGTTGTCGATGAGATGGTGGACGGGGTGACGCGGGTGATGATAACGGAGGTGCGAGAAGATAAGAACAATTCGTGGGACGAAGGATAGTTTTGTAAATTAATTAGCACGATCGCATTTAACGAGAACGAAGAAGGGAGAGATGAGAGAAAGGAAGAACAAACAATTCGAAATCAGCCTTGCATTCAATCCGGGCAAGAATAACTTTTTTTTTACGATTGATAAAAGGAAGTAAATAAAATGACAAAAACCTTTTCCGCGTGTCCTGAAGGAGACGCGGGGAAAAGAAATATAAATGATCAAAAGATGATCTCTGATTGGTGTGAAATTTTTTTTTTTTTGTATGACCGTATGCCGAACTGTTATTGGCTGAGTGGGGTGAACGTATTAATGATAAGAGTGAAATTATGTAATATTTTTTTAACAATCCCAATTGTTGACAATGGGCCTGCTTTTCAGTATTGCTGTCAGTATTTTGCGTTTTTGAACAAAAATTAATGAAAACACTCGCACGCTAACAGGATCGCTGGTCTCTGAACTACGAGGTGTTCGAAGGACGTTGAGATGTCGCGTTAAATTTTGACAAAGGATCTAGAAGCATGGGGGGGGGGGGGAAAGAAAGGATAATCCTCGCGTCCCTGGCGAGGAAGAAAAGGCACGCGGCGGCCTTTTCGCGTTTGCGTACATGACAAGGGACTAGAAGAAAAATTGTATTAGATTGTAGAGTGACTAACGATAAGACAAAACTGCGTATCGTGCCATAGATAGTAGAGACGATCCTCGCCGGGTCGAGGGGTGATAGTGTGGGGGGGGTTGGTTTGTGTTTGAGTGTAAGAGTCTGTTATCGCGGAATTCGAAGCCTCGATACCAAAAATGGAGAGACACAGAGAGAGAGAGAGAGAGAGAGAGAGAGAGAAGCAAAATAACTATGACTTTTTTGTATTTAATATTTTTTCAAAAAAATAATTCTGCCGCTCGATATGCGCCGAGCTAGCGAAATATTTAGTGCTGGAAAAGTATAAAACTGTAGAACGTCCATTTAAGCTATTGATATTGGAATTAGATATCGCGTGAATATTTGTTTTCTTTTTAATTTTTTTTTTATAACGTCAAAACAACCACGAAAAGCGTTACCAGTATTAGGAAAGCTGACATGGATGAATCTCCGTTGCGTGAGCGTAATGCAGAACGAGACGTATTCGATTCTTAAGATAAAATAATAGCGCAACATATCGATCCTTATCTTCTCTACAATTTGGCCCGGTTGCTGGTGTTAAGATAAAGTGCAGCAAAGTCTAATTATATTTTCTTGTTGATCAAGCGCAGTCTCGGCCGTTGCTGCTGTTGTTGTTGTTGTATCGATACGTCGAAAATATAAAGGCGCCATTAGGCTGTTTCGAATGCGCCGTTGAACCATGACCGAGTGAAAAAATGTATGTACGATGATTATACAGAAAAAATGGAGAAACAATCGATCCTTTATAAATATTCATATCGAAAAATTTATCTCCTCTGCTCTCGTGTAATGTAAATGTAATTGACGCGCGATTTCTGCGGCGATGTCGAGAGAGGAGAACAAGGGAGAAAAGAAAAAATTGGCGAATAAAGTGAAAAGAAAAACAAGCGACCGAGCGACGTGCTGGAATTCTCACGTTGATTAAAATCTTTGGAGGTTAGGAATTTAGCCGGAATGGCGCTGCTGGGCGTGAGATAATGAAAAACTAAATAAATCAAGCAAACGTGACGTTACGTGTAAACGTGTATGTTGTAATTTCACAGTAAAATACATAACCTCAATTTAAAAGTGCTGCTATATTGACGTTACGAATGAAAAATTACAAGATGCACGTTGCATGTACATTTTGCTTGCTGGGAAGAAACTTATTAGAGGACCGAATTGACAATATTGATTTAATGAAGCGTCGGCGTCGTTGAACTTTAATTTTTTTTCTATCTAAATTTTTTCTTCTTTTATTTTTAACAAAAGTCTCTCTCCCCCTTCCGTTTCATTACTGTTCGGCCAATGACAACGCGCATGTCGCGACAAGTTCAAGTGCTTCTTCGTAGCGGCGACAGGTTAATAATTGAGGCGGGGCAGGCGGATAGATAAAATGATGAAAACGAAGCATGAAGTCGAGAAGTGAATTAATAAATATAGTCACTAATATTAAGGAGTTTAATGTGAGAGACGAGAGTGCGTGTGATCAGATGATGATCGGAAACGGAAGCCAATGTAGCTTGGAAGCAGTGACTGCTTTGTGCTTGATATTTATATTTTTTCGAGAGAAAGAGAAAGAGAGAGGGAAGAGAGGAGAATGCGAATGAGAGAATTAAATGTAATATTGATGAGCTGCTGATCTATACGGCATGATTCTTGTGTATGGAATTTTCCATGGGTTAAAATGAATACCGTAAGACCGTATTGATAGAGAAAGAGAGAAAGAGAGAAAGAGAGAGAGAGAGAGAGAGAGAGTGTACGTGGAAAGTAAATGCCAAGAAGAAGAAATGAAAAATTGTGAAGTATGAAAACAAAAAAAAAGATTAAAACAATTCTAGGTACGACGTGTGTTTGTACGCTACAGTAACCGCGCGCTTACTAATGATAAACCGATTACCCTTATGTAATAATTCTTAATTTTTAATCGTCATCGTGAAACTTCGTCACGTAATGATTTTTCAATTTTGATCCATGTCTCTGTAAATATTATGTTTTTATATACATATAAACCAAACCTACTACTACCCGATTATATATTTATTAAGGAAATACCAACAAGTAAGATTTCGGTCATATTTTACTGTTAGCATTCTTGCAGCGAAATGTCATCAATAAAAGAGATAATTAATAACCCCCAGCCGATCGATATTCTTCGATTTAAATGCTTACGCACAAGTGGCGGCTTTTATTTGTACAGTGTGAGAGCAGAGTGATTCTCTATGGTCTGGTCACGATTGCCATCGGGCAAACATACACGACGTGGTTTTCATTAATTGAAAATTAGGAATTACAGGAATGTTCGTTGTGGTACGAAAGAGACTTGATTAATTTTTGTTTGATCTTTTTTTTGTTGTTGCTGTTTTTTTTTGTCATTCTATATTATTTGTTCTCTTACACATTAGAGCGACGCACCCGTCGGCGTTGTTAATTCACGTGCAAATACAATATATTACATTTCGAGGAGTATCAAGAAGTAGCAAGTATAAATACTAAAATATTCTCTGATCGTCTTTCTACCTTAATTAAATTTATGATTACGAGTATGCGCGCGCAGTCTGCGCGGGACAATCGTCAATATTCAAATGCGGATTATGCCGTTTGCTTATAATTAAAAAAAAATATATATATATATATACTATATAAAGGCGCGACTAATTTGAGTGTCGTCGATTGCGAAATTCTAAGATTAATTATAAAAGTAGAAAATAGAATTTCTAGTTTTTGTCCCGAGCAAGCTCATGCGCATGCGCACGCCGTGCTCCCTCTTCTACGCGTCTTCATTTAGCGATAATAAATAATAATATTAAATACTGATGTACAGTGTCAATGACTTAATTAACGGTGGACGATAATTATACTAAATTATATATGGCAGTGATCTTGCTACTATACATATTAATGCTCATTTACGCGAGTATGTTATTTATTTGTCAATGTGATGATGATGAGAATGAATTTTTCCGCGATTCCATGTGGCTACGTTTTAATCTGTTACTTTGAGAGAGAGAAAAGTTGCGATTTACACGATTTGAGGAGCGCGAAGGATAAGATAGTTAATTAATTCGTTAATCACGTTCAAATTCGAGATGAAACTCTTGGATTTTTTTTTCTTTTTTTCCTTTGTTCACGGCTTAGCATCTTTTGGCTTCGTTTTGAGTCTTACGTCTTAAAGATATGGAAATTATTATTTTTTATTTTTTTTTTTTCGTTTATTTCTTAATTCTTTAATACGGATCTTTTTACTTCTCTCTAGTTTCTTCGCGATTTAATCATCTCGCGTTATGGCACTACACCCCGGCGAGTTAAAACGTGACTCACACGTACGATTACTATTTTTAAATATTTTTGTTTTATAAGTTCTGTCGATCGTACCGGAATTCACGTTAGAACTATCAGCTATTGAATTGGACAGGAACTTAAGTGGATATTGTGAAGTTCAGCCATGTCCGTCCAATCTCGTCTTTCTCCGCCTATCATAACGTTTCTTATGCATCCATTAAAGTGATCTCGTGTTATCAATGTTCCCTTCGGTGCTGATGCTGTAAACAAAATAATATATATGTACCATTTTAACATTTAAATTTATATTCCAAGATAGGATAGAAGAGATTGGATTAGAATATTCTTACCAGGTAATCCACCAATGTACAGAGGACTAGTAGATGCTGTGGATCCTATAAAGTGATAATTTACATTGGCTGGCAATCCATATTTCTGATCTAATTCATCCACTTTCAATGCCAACTCTTCGTCATTATAAACAGCCTGAATTCTATGCCATCTGTTATCGCAGACTACATAGGGATTGGGAAAGTGCTGTTCGACATACAGTGGATTGTTGTCTCCGAGGTCCCCAGACATTATAACTTTACCATTGTTCAATTCTAAAGACATGGATGGCGAACCACCTGGTGCAGTAATGGAAAGAAGTACACCGGATAGTTCAGAGGTTCGAAACTCCAATTCAAGTTCCAGTACGGCACCCAATTCGAAGTCTCTCTCTATAAAAGTATAGATAAATTGTATTAATAATTTTCTACCACTCCGCTGTTAGTACCTTAGAATTGTAAATTGCTCTTTGTCGACTTACTATAAATTGCATAAGCTTCATCCTGGAAATATGCACCACTCTCAACACTAGGGAAACATTGGCCCACGTTGTAGGCTCTACTGGTGGAACCAACCATGTCGTAGATATTTCCATTGACCCGTAATCCTCTCATACATCCTTTCAGGGTTTCCAATTTGACAACAACTTGTTCAGGTAAGGGTGTACCGTTTTCTGGTAGGCCCCCTATGTACATCATTGATGCAAGTCCAATCTTCTTGGGGACTTTGATTGTTCTAGGCGATTGTGTGTCCACGACTAATGTTAACTTTCTGTCTTCATGACTGATCACTACGTGATGCCAGTTACCATTATTGAATGGCGTTCTAAACAGGATCTCCTTCTTCTGTTTACTTTTTACTAGCAATGACAGTTGGCCATCACGGATGACAACCATAAGATAGGGTTTAGGTTTGAGACCCTGAAATTATTAATAAATTAACTTGTGCACTGTGCTTTATAATATTTCCTTCATCACCCTTTAATTCTCTTACCGGTGTAATGAAGAGCAGACCGTTTGGATAGTAGGTGCGAAAATCAAATTCAATTACGTATTTCTTCTCCCAGAATTTTTTAAAGTTCAGGTACAGCTGGGTGTGACTGTGAGGTTTGTCGCCAAACTTCAGGGCACCCGGTTCTAGGGAATAGTAGGGCACTTTTTGACAGCCTTCTGGCTGGGTCGACATCCCACGAGACAGAGATGCCGATGGCGCATAATTTTGAGGATCTTCACCCATACTAGGACCTGGACGACCGATCAGGGCATGATCGAAAGTAGTGGCTTCGTCGAATCTCAGTGCTCTGTGTCATTAAAGGTATAGGAGTGATTATGAAGCTTTCGATAATTGCATAATTAGAATTTTTTAACTCACTCGTCATTGAAAATTGCATCCTTTATTGCACCGTATAAAGGTATACTTGTAGCCACTATTTTTGTATTATTAATCAAAGCTGGCAAACCACCAAAATATAAACCGCCATTGGAATCCGGTGCTCTTATGGCGGCGCCAGTTGGTAGTCTGCCACTACCTTGATAAGCATCGTCAACTCTCAATTCTACATCCTTTCTTTTTTTAATAATTGTTACTGCATGATACTTTCCGTCGTTGAAAGTATTATTAGTCTCCACAGTGATTTCCCCTTTGCCGGCATTCATTCGCACTTGAATTTGCCCATTGACAATGGCGACCGAGTAGTAGCTGTTTCTCTGCAGAATGATAATAGTAATTTTGTGTCTAAAAGTTAAGAAAATAATTTTTTTTATACAAATTCTTACATTCGAATCCTCGTCCGCATTTTGAATATTGTTTAGTCGTTCCTCCTGGCCTTGGAATGTTGACAGCAAAAGTATTGCTGTGTCCTGCATAGTTCTAAACGAGAAATTAATTACCGATGATATTTTCTTTAATGTGAACGAACGATGCTCCAAGTATCCGTTCCCATAGAATCCGACAATTCGTAAAGGCTATTAAAAAAAATGAATAGATAATAATTAATATTATTAAAATACTTATTTCAATATCTCACTTTGGTTAAAATCCAATCTTTTTACCTTATTTCCACAACTTGGCTCCACGCCGTAATATTTTTCAGCCATTGGATCGTATCCATCTTGTATAACGATATTCGACATACATCCCAAGAATGAAACTTGAGACGGTAACATTAATTGATCACTTCGAAAACTAGGTGGCAAACCCCCAATATAATATATGGCTTGTGAAAGATCAGGTATGTCATCCTTTTTAGGTTGTGGAGTCGGCGCTCCAATTTTTTTATCACTTTCACCCCCAACGCTGAGACGACATTTTTCAATATTCTTCGTCGTCTGGTACTGCCGGAATGCACCAACCTCCGTCCAATTTCCGGTATTATATTTGTGGGTGGATGACATTTCCATACTGACATTTCCGCCGTAACCAATGTGCAGAACGACGCGACCGTCGCGCAGATAAATCATAACATGTTGACTCTGACAACGCAGAAGACATGGATTAATTATAAAAATATATTTAAATCTTTAATTACCTTGATTTCTAGATTATTCGCCAAACCTACATTGTTCTGATTAATAGCTAAGAACAGCAAGGCGTTCTCATCGAATGTCCGGAAATTCATTGATACCCCAAATATATACTTATTGTATGGACCATTCAGTACTCTTTTGCGCACCGAATAGCCATCGCCATTGAAGTTGTATGCAATTTCGTTGATTTCATCTTTAGCCCTGCAAAAAAGAAAATCAATAATTAAACAAATGTTTATTCAAATTTCTTTTTTAATTAATATAATCCATTACCCCTCCATGCAGGCCTGACACGATTTGTCCGGCGCTGTTGTCACGAAATTCCAAAGTCCAACTGGTCGTCCATCCAGGATGACCTGGTGAACGCAACAAGGTAGACCGTTGCCAGCTAATAATTCCTTGGGTCTTCTTTGAGACTCAGGAATTCCACCAAGCCATATACGATCGGTTGATATAACGTCAAATCGGCCGTATTCTGGATCTGTGGAGTTCACTACCGGCAGGTACCTTCCGGACGTCGAGGACTGCTTTCGCACGCTAAGCGTACCAGTGTTTCTTATTCTGTAATGAAGTATTTTAATTGTGTGTAAATTGATATTAAACATTTTTCTTTTCTCCAGATTTAAGCTTCTTCTTTCTCAATCACCTTTCGGCTTCTATTCGATACCACGAATCGTCATTTTGTATGTGACCCGATTCGATGACTTCCGGATGAGTAATGACTCCCGTACCTCCTCCAACATTCCATACGAATTTTATCCTCCTGTCAATCATTTCCAGCGCTACGAAATCGTCCTGAAAGTCAAATTTTGGATTCGTGAATTACGTCGTAAGGTGATAAGATTATTGTAATTCAAAGTTTTATATATGTATAGATAGATATTTATCTTACGTTAATACTGCTTGGTAGATAAAATAAAGATCCTTCTCTCTGATTACTGTTAACTGATAATGTCAGTACGATACTCGTTGTTGAGGAAGGTTGTAATGTCATTGGTCTGTAGGATCTAACGCATTTTTTATTTTCAACAGATTTCAAGGAGATACGTATCTGAAAGAAATAAGTTTTTTTTTTTTAATGAAATTCAATTTCTCTTAAACTTTTTCAATATTCAGTTATCGCAGTAAAGCCGTATATACCCCATCAGCAGTATTTCTCGCTTCAGCAATCTTATTTTTCAAATTTTGTAATTTTTCAGCAAGAGTGTCATTCCATTTTTTAAATTCTGCTTGTCTCTTCACCGAAGCGTTAGTCAAACTGATCAACTTGGCATCAGCTTTCTTTATGTTGCTCTGTGCTTCGGTTACTAAAATATTTTTTCAAGTCTCATATTAGGTTGGTGTCAAGTTGTTTATACAAAAAGTTGATTTCTTAAGAAAACTCACGTTTTTCACTAGCCAAACTAATTTTCCAATCACCCTCCCTTTTGAGTTCTTGTAATTTTGGTTTGAGCCTATTCGCTGTACCTTCTTTATAATCTTCGATCAATCTTCTTGATTGCTCAATGGATTCAATCACTTCGTCATTGTCAACCAAAATAGTCTGGAGCTTTTCCTGAACTGTATAGAATCCAAAAAGTTTATTTCACGCTATAAAAATAGTTATGAATATCTTTCACCATTTCTCTATACTCACCCTTTTTATTTTCGCCTTTGAGTTCACGTAACTTGACATTGATTTGATTGTCTTTGATTCCTGTGCGATTCAACGTATCTTTTAAATCAGTAACTGCCTGTTTCTGAGCTTCCAATTGATTGCGCGCTGATATTACTGGTCTTTCATGCTGCTTTGTTCTAGTCCATTGTTCAGATGATCTTGATGACATTTCCATCGCACTGTCCAACAGAGATTTTGAGTGAACGCCTCCAGGAAATACCTGTAGCCAGAATCAATGATCTCAATGATAATTCAATTGATTTGTATAAGATAGTACAATTGGAATAACTAAAAGCAACAAGCACCTTGGTGTACATGTCATCTGCAGTTTCCTTAGCTTGTGCTGCTGCAATTTTAGCAGCTTTCAGTGTGTCAACGATATTCTTATAAGCTTGACTAGCCTTTAGAGGATTAGCTGCCTCGTTCTTGGTCTCAGCAAACAATCTGGTAAAAACATAAAGCGCCCATTAAGTGATGTTAATTCTAAGAATAATATTTTCAGCAAATACATTTATTATTTGTTTTTGCTCATTACCCAACATAACGATCGGCAAATTCAGATAAGTTTCTTGCATGCTCAACAGCTGGCAGAACGTATTTTTCTTGATACTCATAATTTAATCTGTATAGAATTTCTTCTTTCATATTTAAAATTTCACTCCAGTTTAATAATTTTGTACGTAACTCCGGAAGGTCCTGTTAGCATTAATAAACCAATATATGCGTATACGTATATGCAATAATTTTACATATAAATTATAGTAGTATAAACGTAAATTATTATACCTGAAAGTTATTTTGGCTATCGATCAAAAATCCTTCTGCCTCATCAATCAGTTTCTCTCCTTCGTCGGTTGATTCTGTGATTTCGTTTTTTAATCCACGTATCAGCGAATACTGATAATTAGTATCGTCCAATGTGTTGTTGATTTCATTATGTAGCCCGTCGTACGTGAACAATGTCTCCATTGTACTTTCTATAATTGTTCTTAAATCATGTAATTTCCTCGAAGTGTTCAATGCATCTTTTTTAGCTTTCATCAAAGGCTCTGTCGCGTCGTACTGAGAATTCAGCCAAAAGATATAGTCGGTGACGTCGCTAATAGATTGATTAAAAAAAATATTAAATTATATAATATTAGAGACATTCGGTAGGCTTACGGAAAAATAAGACTCACTCAAGAGCAGCCTGAATATCTTTTGTTTTCTGTGATAAATTAATGGTTTTTAAATTATTTAATATTGCGGTAGCTTCTTTCAAAGCTTTTTTGACTTCAACTTTCTTATCCTCATCTCCGTAATGTAAAAGCTGAGTCATGGTGTCTAATCAAAAAGAAAATTAGAGCATATGTATATAATTAAAAGAATTGGCTAATTATATATTTAATGATCAATTACCTTCCAGTTGTTGTTTCACATGTTCAATTTCGATGTGCGTACTGTAGATATTATTTTTCAAATCATCACTTTTAGATTTAAGAATGCTGGCACGCTCGGCTAATTGATTCGCCTAAATTAATTGATAAAAATGAAGAGCAATTAAAATACTAATAGATATTTATCATATATTAATAGTATTTATTACTAATTCTAAACTATTTGTTTGCTTGTACTATCAATAAAAATAACGATAAGATATATCTAGTTTGATATATCTACGTGCTTGTTCAGCATAATTAAATATAATGAATCCTGTGGAATTTAAACTGATAAGATGGGAATCAATGATTATGTTAAATTTGACTAAGAGTTGTCACGAAGAAAACAAGTCATGAGTTACTAGATAGATTCTAATAAATTAGACAATTCCTTATCGAATACATTTTTACATTATCTCTTACATTTCTCAATAAACCTTCTGCATTTGTCATAAGTTTCCTGTAATCATACCAGGGCACATTTTTCAATCTGGTTTTAATCAAATTTTCCAATTGCAGCTTATCAAGCAATGCAGTTGTATTCGAGTCAACGAATGACAAATCCTCCCAAGGTGGTGGAATATAGCCATTCGCAATATGAGTAGTTTTCAGTGCCAATGTGTTAGCCATCGCACTAAGATTATCAAGCAGTATACCAGTGCAATTGTCATTGCAGGCTGAAATGCATAAAAATAATATATATTTAAATATCCTAATTCTTGCGATAGTCATCTCTTCAATTTTCTAAATACATACAGGTACAAATGTCATCGATAAACACATGTCTAATCGCAGTGCAATGCGAACAATCCCTTCCAGTAGAACCAGGTCTGCAGTTGCACTGTCCAGTTTCCTCATCGCATTCGTCACTTGCACTTCCAGCTAAATTGCAGTTGCAAGGTTTGCAACTGCCACCAGGAATTGTAGGAAAACCATAATGCCCATAGGAACACCGTTCACACCTTACACCAGTATATCCTGTTCATACGACAGCATGGAATAAATATTGTTCAACAATTTCTAATGGCACGTAGAACAACATGCAACAAACCTGGTTTGCAATGACAAACGACATCATTGTACGAGCGTACAATACAGGTACTGGAAAATCTTTTATCAACATGTGGACACGGACAGGGTTTACAGCCTCCAAAATCAGGATGACCATAAAAGCTATCGGCACAGACATCACAGTGATTGCCAGCAGTGTTATCTCTGCAGTCCTAAATAAATAAAAAATAAGGTTAAGTTCTTGCCATTGTAATCTTTTTTAATCTCATGACACTACAGATTTCCAATTTCTTTCTGGTCCATTGAATGCTAACCAGACAATGTCCCGTTTCCTTGTCGCAGATTTCTGATCTCCCGTTACACTGACAGCGTCTCGCTTGGCCGATCAGATCGATCACGATCGTTGATGTTGCTGTACTGTTGTTGTACCATCGATAAAATCCTACGCTCGGATCTTGACAGGATGTACTGTTGTACTCTGGTGGGCATTTGCAAATCTCAACGCCCGCTGCCAATAACGGTGAATGCGTAGGCGTGAGAACAGCAGCGTCGAAAGTGGCGTTGAGAAGTCTGCAAATATTTAAAGAAGTATTTTAGCCTAACATTAATCACTTTCCGAGCCGTTAATTACTTTTAAAATAATTATGACTCACGTGACTTTCGTAAATTCCGAATAATCCGACGCTTTCAAAAGAATATGCTGTACATTCTGCAACGTTACCATAAGAATTTCACGCGACACTGCGTAATCTGGTCTATTTTGTAATTGCCAAAGAGATTCGTGTAATCTATAACAATTAAAACAATTTCCTGTCAGTCCAATCATAAAAATGGATAAAACTTATCTTATTGCGCGTGGCCAAATTTTATCATAAACATATTTTTCATATCTATATTCACCTGACTTCGTAATAATTATCGTTAACCGGCACCTGAAGATAGTACTCCAACACAAGCTTGCCATTTCCCTGAATTTGCACAAGTGGATACTGAAGGCTGTTGCGCAAAATATCGCCGCCCTCCGTCTTAGTAGCAAACCGTAAAAAGCCGCCGTAGGAGACGACCTTAAAATTTTCAAAAATCACATTCCTTAGCATCAGAGTTAAACAAGCAAAAAAAAAAGACAGCCTTAGTTAATAATAAATATTCTGCAACCGATAGAGGATAGTGCAAGATAAGATCAAGGGGCAGGGGAGAAATGAAGATTGATTAATTCGATAATAATCTTTGTTATTTTTTTTCTTTGTCTTTTTTATCTTTTTATCACTCTCCGCACTGTCACTTCTCTCCAACTCAAGTGTCTTCTTGATAGGCAGGCGAACGCGGGAGAGCTTCTTAAAGGGGATTTACCTTATCTCCAAGAAAAGATTTGGGTAGTTGCCAGTAGAGTGGATAGCTGTAATACAGACTCGAGGGGAGCGTTACGTCACCCTCGGTGCCAGGGATGATCGTCAGACCGTTTGTCACGTTTAATCCTCCATTAAGAGACGGCAGGATGCTTGTTGAGCCAAATCTGTTTATCTAAAATATAACACACGACATAATCATTCCAACTACTTTCTCCAAGCCATATCTAAAAATAAAAGTCAACTAAAATAATTTCTGAACCGACACACGTTTTATTTAAACTACCTACTTTCTTTGATTTGTTCATCGATTAAATCACCAATAACGCTCAATACATTTCAATCGCAGCAACGTTAAATAAAAGAGACTCTATCTTCCTGATATCTTATCAATTTATTCCAGTAGCTGATTTCTATATTAAGTGCTTTGCGCATCAATGAGATATACCAGTAGGTTGATGTGAATCAGTGTATTCGATGTTATTCATTAGATCTCTTATCAGTAATTTTTTACTTAACCATCCGCATACATATTTTTTTGAACTTAACGTAAACAAGTGTATGGCAAAAAAATGATTACAAAAATTCATGATAATTACGTGTTATCGTTTCAAGCACATTTCTATGAAAAAAAATTACTATTCGATAAATAGACTTTTCACTTGACACACGCTGCTTCGTCAGACGCGTCATTTTACAAATTTTTCTTGAGATCAAAATTTCTTATCACTCACCATCACTTCACTGACTCCATCGCTTATGTAAAGTACACGTGGCTTTGGCAGCCTTCTCTGTCCCCATGATAAACCAGCTTCTTGACAGAGAGTCGATCTGCCAAAGCAGAAACACTCAATGCATCCTTTGGCATTTTCTTCGGCAAGTCCAAACGTACCTTCCCTACATTTATTGCACTGCTTACCCACGGTATTTTCCTGATAACAAAAAAAAAATCAGTGTTAATTATCGCACTAAGAATTTGTATATTTTTTTTTAATTTCATAATTTAATTACTTATTAATTACCTTGCAAGGACACTGTCCACTCTTATCACACTCGCAGCTGCCATCCGTGCATTGCAACGTACCTGCCACGTTGCACCTGCATGGTCTGCAACGTGGATAGCCGTAATATCCTTTCGCGCAAAATTCGCACCTGAGTCCCTCGTATCCGTCCCTGCATGTGCATTGCCCATTGACGTCGCACTGGGGTTTCGTGGACCCCGGGGTGCAGTCACATGACTTGCATCCAATACCAGGTACAAGCCCGTACGAACCAGGTCGACAACGATCGCAATGCTCGCCGAGTGTCAAACTCGGGCAGATGCAACGACCGGTATCAGGATCGCAGATATGCCCAGTTTTGTCGCAGGTATCGCAGGCTGTGAATGAGAAAAAAAAATATCAGCTTCTAATCTTCCGAGCGGGTATGTTAAATGGACTTATTGCAAGCTCAGGATTATTATTATTATTTAACAAGATTTTCCACCGTAGTCGCCACAGCCTCTTTATGCGCTTTGTCTAATTTGCGAATCGTAAAGACGAGGTTTGCCGTTTGTACTTTAACCATAGACGACGCAGCTGGAATCGTGAAATGTTTTCAGTCCCGTGCAATTTTCTTTCTGCATCTTCTCAAACTGGTCCAGTATATAATTATATGTTTATATTACATGCCAGAGTTGCAATATTCCGGAATGCAGTTTCTTTTTTTTTTTTTACTTACGTTGACAACCCTTTTTCGAAAATCCATAGTATCCAGGTAAACAGTTATCACAGTGCGTTCCACCTACTCCTGGCTTGCAGTAACATTGTCCTGTTTCTTCATGGCAGGATGCATTGTAAGATCCAAAAGAGTCACAGGCGCACGGTGCACATCCTGCACCGGTAGCCAAACCCCAATAGCCACCCTTAAAATAAAATATGAAATGAAAAAAATTTTTTTTTCTATTTTTCAAAACTCATACTATGCACTAATAGAGCTTGATGCATTTTACCTTGCAATGATCGCACGTTCTTCCAGTGACGTGTTGCCTGCAGTGACACTGACCTGTCACAATATCACAAGCCATAGACGTCGATCCAATGTCGTTGCATCTGCAGCCTGCAACAGTAAAATAGGTAAGAGTTAGGTAAGTGCAATAAAATGCATTTATTATCAGAATAACAGAATCAAAGATCAATCGATTATTTTTCGTTTTAATATTTTTTTTATTGATTCTCAAAAAAAAAATTTCAAATTACCTCCTTAAATTATATCCATCCTTACTTTTGCATGTCAATCATTTGAAATTTTTTTTTTTTCTGACGTAAGCACACTCGGAATCGCCAAGTCTTATACGCATGTAAATATACGCCCTGTCGACGACGAATCGCTCGCCGTCACGTTGCCCAATTAGCGACGCGATCGGCGTGAATGCCGCATTGTATTCAAATGAGCGACACGTCGCGGCATACCTTGATGAGATCTGACGATGCTTGACACGTGTGAATATAATCGTATGGCACGGTGGTCCATCATCATTATCCTAAGGCCTGGTCAATAACGTCATCCAAAGTTTAAATGTCGCGAGAAGTCCCAATAGAAAATTATTACTTCCATTTATCGCTATAGAAAAGTTACTGTACAGAGTGTACCGCCTGACTTGACCATTTAAATTATCACGGCTGCCTTTGACGATAAGGGAAAAATCTTTAAGGATAAACTATTCGGTACACCGACGAGCATAATTAGTTGTAGTGAATTTTTTTGGAATTTCAAAATCATCAGATTTTGAAATGGACTGTTGATAAAAAAAAAAAAAAAAAAATAATATATTCAACGATGTGCAACGCGTTGGCCTTCGTGAAATTTTGAACGGGACAATTGCGAAACGTTTGCCATTAATTTCAGCAATCGTTCGAGGACGGCAAATAAATGAATTTTAATTGCAACGCGCATCGAATACGATTGCCAGAGAAGTACTTGAAAATTTAGAGAAATCGTTAATTTATCGTTCCAAAAGATTTAATGGGGTTATTGATGCATATTTGGAAGACCATGAGATACGTGAAAAAAATTTAACAATAGAATTTTGTTCCGAACAATAAACTGTGGATGCACTGTAATACGAGTTATTAATTAATTATCAATTATAAAAATGGACAATGCGTATAGTAACGGTAATACGTAAAAGTGTAATTGGATATTTTAGATCTGCCTCGGGTGCTGTGATATATTTAATAACAGGCGTGGTTATACGCATAAATAAATAGTCGGTTATGGCGAGTCCACATGAAGCCACAGGGCCAACGGTACACGCTGTTATATCTTTGTAGAAGATATAACGAGAGTAACGCCTCGATATCAGGCCTGTAATTTTCGTCCTTTATGGAGGAAACGTTAGGTTTGAGCTACGGGCGTAAAACTGAGAGTATTTTCAAGGTAGCATTACGCACTAAGTGATACCTGACCAGTTTTCGATTTATATCGATCGACAAATTGCACGCTATTAGATATCAGGCTTTAGTCTGGACGCGATCGTTAACAGAATTCCGATTGGATTAACCGATCGCACAATATACGAAATTTGGTGAAATTTGGGAAAAAAAAATAACATTCCCAACGAACGCCTGTGATTTCTATGACTTCCTAACCTAAAAATTTCACTCGAAACGATCGCTCGAGTCGACCAATTCACATACGTGCACTTTGTCCAAATTGTATGCACCTCGTGCACTTTGTCCAAATTGTATGCACCTCGTGCACCACGTTAAGATTAGCTTCGTGGCAAACACGAATCACGTTATTTTCCTCACGTGAACGGAAACGTCACTTGTCCACTAGAAAAAAATTTTTTTTTTAATCCAATCACAGCCAACCTTTGTCATTCCCTGAGCGACGACGACAAAAGTCGCTGCGTTGCGTACCGGCTGAATTCTTATAGGTCTCTCGTTTAAAAATCTAACAGGAAGTTGCATGCTCTGCGGTTGCACTTTTACATTATGTCGGATGGGAGCGATGCACTTTTTATGCATTTTATTGTTGTGACTTTATTTTATCAGCTATGTCAACCATATCAGCTGATAAGACGGACTTATTGACCCAGATTATTTTTTTCGTAAAGACCGAGCCAGGACGTAAGCTTGCATATGCATATGGAGTCAAGATAGTGAATATTTGGAATGATAAGAGTCACGGATATCGAATCTCTTACTTGTGTCTAATTTTTTTTTTTTTTTTTTTTTTTCTTTATAATATAATAATGACTCTGCTCTATTATTGCTATGCACTCACTGACTGTTTATGACACGATGACTCATCCGAAGTGCAACAATGACTCTCTGATGGAGATGCACCTCCCATCGATAAACTCCCCTTTCATCGGCTACGACATCGATTCTATTGATATTTTATGGACTTGTGGTAATAGAAATCTTCTTCCTAAGATTCTTTCTTATTAGATATTTCTTCTCGTGACTGTACTTTATTTTGCAAATAAGTCCGCCTCGATCGACCGATAGGTTAAGTGGTAATAATTCGTTACTTTCTTTTTTCGCTCAATTATTTTTTTTTTTTTTTTACTATCAATCTGACAGTTTACTAACGAGATTATTTATGCTGATTTATGAACGATTTCGATTGGACAGTCAGGCGCGATGTTTAATCGGATTTAAAGGAATCTTTAAGTCTTCTTTCCATCGGATTTCGAGTGTGGCGATTTACATATATGTGTGTGTATATATATATATATATATATAGCAACTTGGAAACACGCCCATTGATTTGTATATCAGTATTCGATTTGTTGATTCGAATTAAAAAGAAAAAAATGTCTATTATCAAGGCGAATTTTCAATGAGTACCTTATCACGCGACACTAGCTAATTTTGTCTATTTATCTAAATTTTGAAAATTCGAGTAATCGAGCTCAATTTCTCGGTAAAATGTCTATTATTACTGGCAACTGGTTTAGCAGCAGATATCAAGTTATCTGTTGCCACGTAGTGTGTTATCATTAGTGTACATATATACTTAGCTGCGCAATTTGTCATAAGTTATCGAGTACGAGGGAACAATTAGCCGATAAAAAATAAAAATCAAAGATTCGAAGAATAACTGATATAATGGCTGCTTTGTAAAGACACGAAAGCAGACGCACTCTCGGGGAGTGTCGTAAAGTCGCAAAATTGCGATCGCGCCTTGAGATTTAATAAGGTTAGATTAACGGGAGAAGAGATGCAGATGCACCATGACGGATTTAACGAGAGCGTGTTAAAGGGGATTGACTGTAAAGGCTAAGCAAAGCCCATTGGCTACTTTGTGTCGAGGATTTCGTCGCGTATTGCGAGTCCTCCTTACGGTTGGCGTTATCGCATGAAAGGCGACTCAGAATGGTCGAGGCTTCGCGCATTATAAATACTTGCATACTTGTTGCATTCTTAGACGCAGCCTCGAGTCGCAGTCCTAGGACTGGATTTTCCATGGGGATAATAATAATGATAATGGCTCTTAAAGACTGTAAAGTAAGTTCGAATCTCATTAGAAGCTTAATTGGACGTCGAACGGAGAATATTATCGCTTTAATTATATGCACTTTGAAAGCGAATGAAGACGTTTGCACGTGTGAGAATTTTGTAGCAGCTGCATTTGGAGTTGTTAAACATTTTTTTTTTTCAACCGGAGTGTACATCTTGCAGCGAAATATTAGGGTAGTTTCTTTTTTTTTCATGTTTCTCCTAAGACTGGATGAAATTGCATTGGATAATTTGGCGAGTGCATCGACAATTACCTGACGGGCATTCAGCTTGCTGAAATTACCGGGAGCTCGATCGCTCGAGGAACGAGGGCCTCTTTCGAGAGTCGCGATTAAAATTCACGAGGGCGTCTCAGGGCGAGCTTACATGAGAGCGAATTGAGTGAGATCTCCCATCGCGAGATACCCCCGTGATCGACGATATATATATATATATATATATAGCCGTTTGATTTTTTTCTATTTAAACCTGCAGAGGACGAATTATTTTTAATTTACAGACCGAACCGTGACATGTCGTACTTTGAAAATTAAGTATTGAGAAAAAAAAATTTTCAAAAAAACTAGGATCGCCGGCGCTCGCGTCGCGTGAATCCGACGCCGCGCAATTTGCCATGAAAAATTGCAAGAATAATCAAACCAGTCAGTATAATAATTGGCAGAAGATTTACGGTAACGCGTGTCCGATGCAAAATCCTGTAGCGAATTCAAATGGGCAGCATCTTCTTGGCCTGGATGCTGCGCTGTATCTTCGAGATTTTGAGTGAACTACGTAGTTAAAAAAAAAATAGAAAAAAATCGTACAAAATTTAAAACCAAAATAACTTAACCAAGTCGTTGAACCAAGTGCATCCAAAAGTGCATCCGTGAAGTGGTCCAAAGTTTAATCCCATCACGTTTGTTTTCATGAAGCTGCGTAATCTCGCTGTTTACGAATTCCAAAACGCAGTCGGGCCTTCGATCGGGATCAGCAGGAACCGCCGGTTCTTATTTATCTTATTCATTCCTCCCATCCAGACCCTCTTTTAGGCTTACACGTGGCTCATTCCATGTATCCCCCTCTGGATGCACTGCTGTGTGCATAAATATGCATCCTCAACGCGCGATCGCATTTATGCTCTTGTACATACAAATGTATTTATTTTATCCTGTTTTTTCTTTTTTCAACATTAATCTTCTTCTCGAACTTATTTCGTCGACGTTCGACACTATTCAACCTCGTGCTGTTTTCGATGCTGGAATTGCTAAAGTCATGTTCACATGTCTAACATGTAGCATAAGGAGCAATGTAAAAGCTGACTTTGACTACGTGCCGACTTTTCAGATGCATCTGTTGCATAGGTGCAACATAATCTTATGCATTTACTGTACGACTAAATGCGTGGGAGTGATTGTGAATTTCGAAAAAATTATCATTTTTTTTTTTAAATAATTCTTGCAACGATCAAGTGCATATTAAGCTATTGGCAAAAAAATGACATTAAAACCTGTAATCGCTCATGTCAGCGTGACAGGAAGAAAAAACACGAACACAAACAAATTTTGCCCACCTTCTTATCAAAAATTTCAATTGGCTATCAGTAATAGAAATTTATTATGATATATGTTTGTGATATATTTATCATACAGCAGCGAAGCGTGGCATGTGCTTATAATTTCGATTAATCAATATCATATTGCGATAAGCAAATCTGTATACGGGATCGTTATCAGAAACGTTCTGCCAGGGTATGATAAGTCATTGCGCAACGATCCTTTTCGCAAATTAAATTTCATTACTGATAATTCAACTATACAAATGATAATAACACGAATGTAATCGACTGATAAGAAAATAACCAATCAAGATATCGATTATTATCAGAACAACAATATTAAATGATGATACCAGATTACATGAAAAATAGGGTCTTCCCCTAATTACCAGCGTAGGAACTTTAACCCTTTAACTGGCTCGTAAAATTCAAAATTCACTATCGGATTCGCTAGTTACGATAGTTATCGAATGATAAATTTTAATAAAAATAATATGCACGCTGCTAATATAACGTATGAAAATAAAAAAAAATATTTTTATTATTTTCGAATGATTGTTTTTTTTTTATATTTATTTTGCATGTTTTTTTGTTTTTTTTTTTTCGTAAACTTCCTTGTCTTGATCATTCATTACGTATCTAATCACGTTTACCTCCACCACTTTTATCAACGCCTCTATCACATAGCCTAAGGCCGTTCACACGAATGAAGGTCAGGTTAAGATATCTCGTACCTTCGGGCGCATATAAAAGAACTTCGACCGGCGCAAGCATTTCTAACGCTGCGACAATGAAGACTGTAGCACCTGGACGCCTGATAGTTACGATCGCTACCATCACAGCCGGATTAGTTATCCGGGTTAATTGTGAGAAACAATGGTGGCAAACGACAACGATCTATCAGATTTATCCGCGATCATTTAAAGACAGCGATGGGGACGGATTAGGCGATTTGAATGGTAAGTGAAAAAAAAAAAACAAAACAATTTTGACAATATACAAAAAATTTTCAAATTTGACTTTTCGCCAGTATCATTCGTCAGTTAAAACCATTGAATTTCTAAAATATTTCGATTCGATGAAAAGATTAAGAAATTTTAATTTTCGAAAAAAAAATTGCGTCATCCCAACGAAAAACAGCAGGCCCATTATTTTTTTGAAAAATAATCAACCATAATCTCTGGTTACGTAATCTGACATACGTTGGCACGGTAATTGCGAATTCTAATAACATCCGCGAGTTATTTACGTGTCATTTTGTCTTATTTGTGCTTCGCTTCCGTGCAGTAACAGTGGCTCGAGTCACGCAATATATTTACCAGTGTCACGGATACCTAAAGTGTAGCATAAATAAAATTCTAATAAGACATCGCCGTGACGTTAATAAGTCTAAACGTCACCAGGTATCACGAGCAAACTGGAGCATCTAAATGACATGGGAGTAGAGACAGTATGGATATCGCCGTTTTTCAAAAGTCCCGAAGTCGACAATGGCTACGACGTCTCCGACTACTTGGACGTGAATCCACAGTATGGGACTTTGAAGGACTTTGACAATCTAGTCGCTCGGGCCAAGGAACTTGGAATCAAAGTGATCCTGGACTACGTTCCTAACCACACGAGTACCGAACACGAGTGGTTTAAATTATCCGAAGCCAGTGTCGATCCCTATACCGATTATTACGTGTGGCACGAGGGAATTCTGGACGCAAACGGCACCAGGAAACCACCGAACAATTGGTTGAGCGTTTTCAACAGCGGAAGTGCTTGGGAATGGAGCGACAAGCGACAGGCTTATTATCTTCATCAATTTGAAGTTCGCCAGGCAGATTTGAACTTCACTAATCCAAATGTTCTTCAGGAGACAAAAGTGAGTCCTGATAAATGAATAATGATGCCAAAAAAATGTATCAACGAAATGTAAGAAATATTTAATATAATATTTTTTTTCTAATCAGGATATCCTCACGTTTTGGTTCGATCGTGGTATTGCTGGTTACCGTATAGATTCTGCGCCTTATCTGTTTGAGGATGCTGAATTAAGAGATGAGCCTTTGTCAGGGCTCGATGGTTACACTTCGAAAGACTATTATTATCTGAAGCACATTTACACCAAAGATCTCATTGACAATTACAAAGTGATCCAGATGTGGCGAGATCACATTGATGATTATACTAGAAAGGCTAACGATGGTCTACAGCGCGCCATGTTTACCGAGGCTTACGCTAACATAAGCATGATAGTTTTGTACTACGATTATGGATCGCAGATACCATTCAACTTTTTCTTTATCAAGGATAAGGATGGTGTCAATCTGGACACCAAAGTGACAGCTGGTGACGTCAAAGATACCATTGACATGTGGATGAATAATATGCCTAAGAACGGAACTGCCAATTGGGTCGTAAGTTTCTATTGCCATTTTGTACTGTATATACATACAATATATATATATTACTGTCATCATTTATTATGTCAAATAAATATAATTGACAGCTTGTTAATGTATTTTTAGATCGGCAATCATGACAATAGTCGCGCGGCCACGCGTTACGGTATGGAAAGGATAGACAGTCTCAACTTCATCTTACTTTTGTTACCTGGCGTCATGACGATTTACAATGGTGACGAGATCGGCATGACAGATACGTATTTAACTTGGAAGGACACGCAAGATCCTCAAGCCTGCAGCACTGATCCTGATCGTTATCAGGCATTTTCTAGAGATCCCGAGCGCACGCCTTATCAATGGGATGATTCTACGTCAGCAGGTGGGTAATCGGTTGCAGGTAGAATTATATTATTTTTAAGTGGTACATATTTTGATTTTTTAATTTTTTTTAGGATTCTCCAGAAGTTCCTCCACGTTCCTGCCGGTGAACAAAAATTATCATACACTGAGTTTGGCGGCGCAAAAGGCTGCTCATAAGAGTTACTACAAGAACTTCCAGGCAGCCATGAGGCTCAGGAACACGGCGGTGGCTAAATATGGAGCCCTGAAGACAGCTGTTATCGGCAATAATGTCTTCGCCTTCTCCAGGGAATTGGAAGGTCACGACCCCTTACTCGTTGTTATTAATTGGACCAAATCTCCGGTGACAGTCAGTCTTGATGACTTCTGTCACTTCAGTGAGAAGCTGGAAGTGCTTCTGTCGGACGTTAATAGTAATTTCAAAGTTGGGTGAGTGATTAGAAAATCCAAAATTTTGTCGTTCCATTATCGGTTGAAAAATGCCTTTGTTAAATTATTTAATTTTATTTTTTCAGAGACGTCGTATCCAGGAGAAGTCTTACCCTTCAGGGTAATGCAGCTTTGGTATTAACAAAACATAAGGGGCTCGAAGCCCTCTTAGAGTTGGTGTTAGAAATTTGAAAAAATTGATTTCTTTTTATTGAATTTAGGGGAAGTACATATATTTAATAATATTTTCGGAAAATTTCAAATCGATCCGGTAAATATTCTTTGAGATAGATGCATCATTTTATGGACGTTCGGAGTTTATTTAACGATGCTTAAACGTTTTTTGAAACTTTGAATGCGTTTTTTTCAAAACGGTGTTTTCAATGTCGGTGAGGAGGATTTCTCAAAAACGGCTCAACCGATCGGTCTAAAATTTTAATGCAAACTTCTCAGATATATTTTTCAGGGATTGATCGAAGGAATAAGATTTCCGATAATTATTTTAATTTTTTTTTAAGCAATTTAACGAACAAATTTTGATCGAAAATCGGAAGTTTTCCTTTTTGGAGCTGCCATTTTGTCTGAAATCAAAATTTCGTCTATTCCTTCGATCAATATCTAGATTTATTTCGGATAATCGAAACCGGAGATATTTTCCTCATCGTCAGACATTTTTTTCTGGAGGACCTCCAAGAAACCGTCTACAGGACTAGTGTAAATAAATATTTTTAAAAATGAAAAATACCAAAATAAAGTTAAGAATTACCACTGAATTTATTAACACTTCTTTTATTCGTCAAAGAAAATCCCCTTTCACAAAAAAATCGTAAAAAAACTTTTTTGATCTTGCAACTGCGTATAACCCCTTAACATCTATTGGCACTTCCCGTGTGCCTGAATGAAGCCACACTTGAAGTCCTTCTTCAAAGTGTAAATCAACGACTAAGAAAAAGAAAAAAAAACCACCCACTACTTTTTAAAATAGCTTGTTTTCAAGATCAATGTAGTACCGTTACTTTCCGTCGAGGCGCCACATGTCTCGAAGCTGGATTTATATACCGACTTCGAGCTCTAGTGTACGCAGCACGTGGTTCGATGGGTGTTCCGAAAGACGATTGATCTGGCGTGTCTTTTGCTTGGTGAAGTCAGCCTCGAGGAATGAAAGAGAAGGAAGGAAAGCGCGAGCCATACATTGCAAACAGCACAGCTGCTGGCCTCTGGTGGTCAAAGTGAATACTAGTTCCGAAACGAACATACAGAATTGCAAAATCTTATGACCGATAAGTCAGTTAAGCGGCGTTAAAAAATATTCGTCTTGATTTTTATTTCACAATCTATTACACATCCTTCCTTCTGCCTCTCGGAATGTCTCTAATTATGACTTTGTCATTCCTTCAGCTCGATTGTATTCAAGAGTACATTATTTTCTGTCAATGTCCTACGAACTTAACCTTATTCGAACAGGAGGTTAGAAACAGACTCTCTTTGTCTCGAATAATCCCTTTTGCAAGTCGATTGAGAACCCTCGAGGCCGTCGTTACGTGGCGCCGCACGTGTATTTACGTACAGCTAGCAGGAACAATAAATTCCTCTATTTAAACTCAAGTGCCAGACACGCATCCAGACTGATAGAATTATCGACGAAGATTCAATTCTCGAGAGGCTTTCAAAGAAAAAAAAAAAAAAAAAAAAAAAAAAAAAAATGAATGACGTAAGTAGTCTTTCGTTCGTACGTATCAAGTGTGGAAGGTCGATTAGATCATTTTTTATTTCCCACATCGGTCAATCTTCCAATAAGACACACGCGAGTGAATTAACAGTTGGATTCTCAAGCTTCTTCATTCGCATCATGAAAACCGGCTTAAACCGCCCACGCTATTATTACACGCGGAAATACCTCACCCACTATCTTCTCGACGATCATTTACGAATTACCATAAAATAATTATAATTGATTGACGTAATAAATTTTTTGTATCAACAAAAAAAAATTTACAATTTTTTATCAACAACCTTTTTTTGTTAACGTCACCTTTGACCCAGGAGCTCACATGTGGGGTGTCTTAGAGGTGCCGACTCAATGCTTTTCAAATGATCCAACCCAATCTGACACCATTTCTTGGGCTAAGCTTTCGTAGTGCTCACACGTGATCCATCGTCTGATCTATACCGTGTAGACGTTACACACTGTAGGTAAGTGGGATCAATGTGATCTATGAGATCAAGTGATCCACGATGCGTGTAAACGGGTGGACGTCCGACACGCGCTGTGAATACATTATTGCCCAGGATGATCTATAAGCGTGACGACGTCGAAAGAATAAGAGACGACGGATCCCGAACAATGGATCCTACGGATACACTGATTCTCGAGATCACGCGTGTCCCATTGTTGCGTCATGTATCTTGTGTCTGACTAGTTCACACAATAGTCAAAAGTCTCGCTTTCCAGTTTGCTCTTTTCCTCCTTTAATACATTGTTCGCTTTTATATATATATATATATATATATATATAACGTCTACCAACGACCCACGCTTCGCTAGGGTTCTGATTTGTGATCTGAAGTCATTGTGCTTTGTCGCTGTTATAATGATTTAGGTAACAGACGAAGCTCATTTTAAATTAATTAATTGATCGATTAACCGGTCACCGTCCGGTTTACGCCTACAGTGATATTTAATTAGCGACCGACTCTCATTAATTCATAAGTATAACCAAAAAATGTATAAAAAAATATTTTTTAATATTTATCACAATTTATGAAAATTTTATTCTTATGTCATTTATCCAAGTTATGGCGAAAGCTTATTCAAAGCTGCTGCTTTGGAAGTTTCAGAATATATGTTTGGTATAATGAACGACTTTCGTACGATAAATCACAATTGCACATTCTTCGTCACATTTATCATGACGCCTTGCGGCTGATACCGGTGAGGTAGCGACTTTCGTTAATTGCAAATGAGCCTTTAAGGTCGGGGGTGACGGGGGTAACGACCATGACGGGGGTGTTAAAATAATAGCGTGTGAGTTGTAAGTGTAAGATATATATATATATATATAGACTACGAGGATAAAGAACAACAATAAGCAAAATAAAAGAAATTATTGCAAATGATATAAAATTTCGCAAGGTCCATACAGCCAATGACGATATCCTATCTAGATGGATCATCGCGATAACCCAGAATCAGTGAGTCATTAGATGTCGTGATAATTAATTATAAACGGCGTGATGAGCTTTTGCGAATAATTATCGTTTATCGATTGGACCGCCCTTGGGAAATTGCCCTTAGCAATTTTCCTCGTGGAATAACGTAGGCAGGTAACCTAATGACGAGGGCGTGTCGCGATCACCGTGTACGCTTTATCGTCATTATCTTCATTGCCATAGTAGATTATCGGCTCGTTCTCATTAACGTAATTATCGGTTGAGTAAGTTGCCATTCATTTGGCCAAGAAAGAATTCGATTATCGGTGCACTGTATTTGGGCGTGACATTTTCTTTAGTTATTTTTAATATCTGTAATGATATCATCATCGAAGCAGCCGATGATCATTACTACTTCGAGAGTCAATTTTCAAGTCACTTATCGACAGTCGGTACGAGCATTGTGTCCGATTTGAGTTTTTAATTGACAGAACGAGGGTTCGTGTCTGAGCTATCGTAACCACATGAGCCAGACTACGTAAGCGTCTGTTTTGCATACGTACAAATTAAGGCTAGATAGAAAGTTGAGAAGTTACCTTTGGCCAACGGCAGGTTATCCCAGTGAAACCCAAAGCCGATCCTGGAGCCTGATAAGGATATGATTGTCGGTCATGATGGAAAAGCAATTACGAAATTGATAAGGGCAGCATTAGCTCAGCTTAAAATGCATAACCCGCACGTTGAATTGTTCTGAACTTGATCATCAGTGACTTTCAATAAGATACAGATGCAATAAAAAAATTAATTAAGAAAAATTAGTAAAAATATCTAATTATTTATTATTAACTTCAACAATATAATAATAACGAACTACGCAATTAAAAATAATTATATTATAATTTCTCATTAGCTGTAACAGTTGTCAATTTTTGTCAGATGACAAGTGACGTTCGAATCGTCATAAAATTTCTATAATGCCTATCGTCTCTTCCAATAACCTCCTTTGTCGTTTCTTATCAGTCAGTCCGAGTGTCTGATAATAATTCGCAGCACGTGAAAACGTATATACGACAGTAACGCAAAGATCCATAGGTGTCTCGAAACGGCAAGAATCGAACAATTGTGCCCGATTAGCTCGTAAATCGAGTGGGACGCGAATTGAAAAGGTCGTTAACACCTCCGAGGTGCGTCGGGGTGGCTCGTTACACGTTATATTTATCGCACAGTGATAATAGCCGCGACGACCTACAACTCGAGGAAAATGGCCGTAGGGCGAAGGAGGATCTATCACGGCTAAACTGGCTTCGGCGACGGCCACTTAGCATAATCATCGAGTACTAATTGTTTTAATTAGAGACCCCCACTCCACTTTTGCGACATAACCAAGTGCACGCTCCACACTTACTGACCACCCTATATAAGCCATCCAACGGCATTACGAACAATAGTAAATTCTTTGTACGATCCACAGCAGCCACGCGAAGTGACACAAAAATTCTTCTCTACCTTCACCGAGTAAACAAAGTCGCTCTGAGTATTTGTCTTGATTTGCTCGGCGCTCATTTTTGACCATTATTATTCTTTTGTTCACCTTTCATCCGCCAGTTGGCGCACCCACGCGTACTTTTTTTTTTTTTTTTTCAAAATACCTTATACACCCATCGAGAGAAATTTTCTCTATCTAACGATGGCACTGAGCTTGCTCACTCGTAGCCTCGTAGTTGGACTCTAGTACTTTGGTACTTGTACCTTTTTTTCGAACAAGTTCACAAACCAAAAAAAAACACTCGTTCAAATTTTCGAGTGGTACTGCCGGTATGTGGATTTGACGTGTGTGGTCGTTTCTTCTCCATTCACATTTTTTTTAATGGTTCTATACGTCGTTACTTCAGTGCACTGCAGTAAGCAGCACTTCGTTTTAATTCCTTATTGTATTTGCGTATGTGGGACGCAGGTTGCGTAACGCGTGAGATTTTTATTTAACCCTTTCAGCTTAGGTCACTTTTGCGAGAGTCAAAAAATTTTTCAATTTTCAGCTCAAAATTATTCCGTGCACACTCGAAGGGCTGACTGTATGACTGGAACGAGTTACAGTTTGATTCGAATATAGATCGAAAAAAAATTAATGGTTTCTTATAAGATAATAATAAGTGACTAATCGTATGAATGAATTTGACGAGGGACCGAGAATAAAATCTTTTTATGCAAATTTTCGATATATCGACTCACCCCTGTCACTCCTTCCCATATGCGTACCGTATGTGGCTCATTAAGCCTTAACGATATAGGCTGGTATTATCGCGTAGAAACGTAAGTAATACGTCGAATTGCAAGTATGGGTATCAATATACGCAATCCACTAATGGCACGCGTAAATCCTTGATTTATCGCACATCGTTTTAATGCCGGTGAGACACGCTTCGGTTTAGATAACAGATATCGCGGATTGCTTCGTGCCTGAGATGCACTCTTCTTTTATGGACCAAGCTGTCATTTTACACGTAAAAGGATAATTTTCTACGCGGACTGTACTTGTGGTACCAAAGTATTTTTGATGTATTGAAATGCATGCGTTATAAAAAATTATGCATTATAAAAAATTATGCATTATAAAAAATTATACTACACGGTGTTTCTATACTTTGTACTCGGTACTTTGACAATTTTACGAACACACGTAATTCGATGCACTCCGTGTAAATTAATAGGGAGGATATCGAAAAGTTTCGTCTCGGGGAAACAATGAAAAACAAAATTTCTTTCAATGCTCGAACCTCGGACGCTTTAAGGCGGACCTTAATTTCTGGATAGTTAGCCAATTTTCGAAGTACCAGTGTAATTGTTAAAGGAGCATTCGAAATTTTTATCGTGGGAAAAATATCGAGGTATTCGGTGCGCTTTGCGAGTGAATTGCTCGCTGAGTTTTTACAAGTAAAAAAAAAAATTCAAAGTGCATCCGTACGGAGAATCGTTGAAGATTCCATATAAATAATCAGGTATATTGCCGGCGATATAACTGTGCATAGAGTATACAGTGAATACAATATATAGTGTATGCAACATAAAGTGAACAGAATATATGTATAGTGTATGCAGTATACAGCGAATGCAACATATAGTCTATGCAATATACAGTGCAATATATAACGTATATAAAAAAAAACTGTTCACGTTAAATAAATAGAAACGAAACGGTAAAGGCGGGAGATTCAAAAGAGGATTCTCATCAAAATACCCACGCATGGACCGGACGTGGAAGATCCAATAAATAACGCGTATTAATTTCACACCGGCGAGCTTTACCATCACGAAGTGCATCGAAATTATCCGAGCGGTCTGCTCGCCTTCGCGTGTTCTAGATGCATTACGCAATTTTAAAATTCTCGACCATAATGCTCTTAACACAACATATAATATATTACGATATACAGACACTATACATATCCTAAGACGATATCACGAATTAAACTACGTACTCTCATTCGTGTACTGCTGTGTACCTTGGCTGCTATAAAATTATCGTTAAGAGGAGGCAAGTACATTTTTTTTTTTTTTGATAAAAAAAATGACGCAAAAATTCGTACAAATTTTCCTTTTCACGTAAAGGACCATTTTTTCTGGCATTTTCTGCGGTTTCCCTTGCGCGTTTCTATGCTGGATGGACAGACAGATAGCTATAGGTAAGTCGGTACCTACTTTATTGCAGTTACATAGATATACATATATATATATATATATATATATATATATATATGCTGCGCCTTGTGGTCTAATATTTTTTTCCTCTAATTCCTGGTAACGCTATACCTGGAAATGATTTCACGTGTCGGATTACCCGTTTTACACGTTCGTGCCAACATTCCCTTGTCGCCTGTCACAGAGAGCTTAAAGGCGCGTTTCGACATATCGGCGACACCTCGGTCACGTTTATAATACGAGCGACTGGCTTTAAATTCATTTTCTACAATTTCATCACGATCGCTGTGCTTTTAGTGATTTTGCAAAATTCATTCCCACGTGTTCACGTGGATTACTGGTTAATTAAGAGTTTTCACGAAAGCGATATTTATTTACGAGCTTAAACACCTTCGTTACGTTTATTTGGTTGGGATTTAATTTTGCCTTAGCGAAAGTCTGGTTAAGTCAAAATAATTAACGACGCCCATCGTCGCTACGAAGTTAATTGAACGAATTATGCCCTCGTAGGTTAATTTCAGATAACTTTATTTCGGTATGAGAATATTAACGGAATTACTTAGACGCTGGTTATCTTAATTAATTCGAAAACCTCGTTAGCCGGCGGTCTTATTTCGAACGTACTATATGTACAGTGCGACCAGTGTAACAGTATATCACATATGATTCGATTTAATTTTGTCATATATCAAAGGCACAATTTTAATGTAGCCACTTTTTGACAGGACTGTTCATTGTTTGTATATATATATATATATATCTCATAGAGATGCTCCAAACTGTTAATAGTCGCATACGTCACTTCAATCTTGATTACTCGAATCGACCTAATTTCCATCGACGCGAAACATTCGCTAGATTAAAAACTCGAAGAAGCATAGCTCTGTTTATCAAGAATAATATTAAGATGACTGATAACCCAATGACCCCCGTCGCACCATTGATTCTCAACAGTGAAAAAATTTTTTTTTTAAAAATCACCAATAAACATATTTTCAAAAATTTGAATTTCGCGCCAAATTCACTCGTGAAAATTTTCAACGCACCGAAATGCAATTCGTGAGTTTCAACGCCAACAAAATGCAACGGTAACGGAATTGCATCGCATAAAAAAAAAAATGCAAATTACTCTCGCAGCCGCCGAAGATGCATGAAAACGCGGCAAGGTAATACGTGGAATTACTGCAATGAGGAATTTCAATTTTTTTTTTTTCGATTCCTACTCGTAGGCAACCCCAAACTGGTTACTCGTTATCTCATCGGCGATCGCACCGGTACTGTTGCATAATTATCTTATCAGATACTTCCGCGCCTTCGAGTACCGCAACCTCTCGAATGATAATAACATTGAAAATTTCTTAATCCCGTGAAATCGGTCTGCACATAGTAGGTATATATGTATATACATGTGTAATAAAAATACTTCGGCTATCCTCGGGCCCTTTCGGATTTCTCCCTGAGTAAGTAGAGGATCGAGATCGTCGGCCGATTAAATAGCCGTGAACAATGGAGCGGCATTTAAAACGTGTACCGATCGTACTGTGTAATGAATCGTAGCCGGTATGCGAAGCCAGTTCGATAAGGTAATTGATTTCAGATTGGAATCTTCGATCTGCCAACTGCCCTCCCCTCGATCCCTGCCGGATTTTTTTTCTCCCTCCCGCGGAGTCGACACTCGCGACCGCGGAGTTCTCGCCCGAGGAATTATTAATCTGCATGTTACGTGCTCTCATTAATATTAAACGGACGGAGTAACGTTATCGCACCACGAAACGGATTAATCAATATTAATAGAACGAGCGTCGAACCCACGCGACAGAATACGGATCGACTTGGCGAAAAGATTTTAGCGATAAAAAAATTTTTTTTTTTTTGCGATAACCGTACCTGGCACTGATTAAATTTTAATGATTTACTCGTAATTGACTTTGAAAAATTCTTTTTATCCGCCTAATATATACGCTGGACTTGACTCCATATGTGATTCGCGTTCTTTAACATATGTTGTATGGTTCGTGTGTGCTGTTTATTTTTTTTTTTATTACCGAGGTACATTATACCTCGTATGGAGTATTCGTACGTGTATGTTTTTGCTTGGTTCGCATCCAGGTTGGATTAGAGGCTCCGTGGCGTGGCTCGCACTACACCTGTTATTGAATAATAACACATGTGCTCTTTGAGATACATACTTACATCGCTAGGTGCGTCTTGTTTAAGTATACACGTAGGGATCGCGCCATATATCTCTCGGGAGAATTGAAGATCGGCCCGATGAAAAAAAATTGGTATCGTTTCGTGATAAAATTATTGAAAAAAAAAAAAATACATCGCGCGCGTGAAAAAGTTATCAGTTTTGTAGGAGGATAGATATATGGAAACAAATATATAGATCGCTAGGTGCGTCTTGTTTAAGTATACAGGTAGAGATCGCGCCATATATCTCTGGGGAGAATTGAAAATCGGCCCGATGCAATAAATCGAAAAAAAAATTGGTATCCTTCCGTGATAAAATTATTGAAAAAAAAATACATCGCGCGCGTTAAAAAATTATCAGTTTTGTAGGAGGATAGATATATGGAAAAAAATATATATATACATAGGTATCGCATCTCTCTTCCTGGCACGTGTGGATAATGGGGGTTTGCGAGTTCCGCGACAGGAAGGAAGTTCGCGTGAGCGTGAGCGGACACACGCGCCGATATTTTGCAGATACGAGAACATCAAAGGAAGCCGCCGCTGCGAGGACTCGTTATGAATTCTCATGGTCGCCCTGGTCGCTCGGTGCGAAAGAGGCTTGAATTATCATACACGGACTGCGGTTAAATCAACGAATGGAATGATAAGAAATCAGGAGAAATTGGCGAGACTATTCGATCGAACGTGGACCAATTTTATTCTCGGGTAAAACCGGTGCAATTACGTTGTGCTGCTATAAATTGCACTCCGGGCGATTAGTCAGTCCCATCAGGCCCCGTGAGGGTAAGCATATATGCTGGGTAAACGGGAGGACATTATCATGCTCATCGATAGTTCCATAAAGACTGTGAGTGAAGTAAAAGAAAAAATTACCAACCCCAAAAAAGCAAAAAGGAGCACCGATTTTTATGCCCAATATGAATTCCGTGAAGACTGGCTTAATGTTGGTAGGGCCCATTTTTTTTTTTTTTTTTTTTTTTAAGAAACACATCAGCAACGGAAGCCTAATGGGTTCCCGAAGGCGTTAAGCGCGGTTTAAAGTGGCGTTCAAACAACGGGACGCCCACGACGTCCCTCGTCGGGACGGTGTGCGCCGTCGCAAGAAAAGGCCTATAAATATGGATGGTTCGATGGGCCCCTTTGATCTTTGCGAAAAAACCGATAGAATTGCTACACGTACGGCTACAGGTAAAGGTGCGTACATACCTGTATTTATACTCTCATTTGCCATATGTGGAATTGCACATTGTCTTAAGCCATATGTGAACAGCACATATGGGTATATGAAACATGCTCTTTGAAGATGCAAATTTTTTAGCTTACATCGCACATCGATTCGTGTCAATAGTTTCGACTGGTACTGCATGTGCATAAGAAATGCAGTAAAAAGTGCATCTGTCCTCGTGATGCACTCAAAAGACAGACTGAAAGAGATTAAGTCGTTACAGTGAAGCTTCATGGTCCCATGCATGGAGCGGAGGGGGGGGGGGGGAGGAAAGTCCCACCGCGTTAATTAAATTTAATCCCTGTGTCTAATTGGGTTTGGTCGTCGCAACAGAAGCCTTTATGAATCTTTAAAAGTGGCATTCGGACCACGAATGAATGTAAACTGCATTGGTTCAGCTAATTAATTGAAAACTATAGTAATTCCTTTATCGCCTTTATCATTGATAATTTTGTCGAGTCTTTGTTAACAAAAAATTTTTTGCTAATGAGGATATTTAGTGGGACTCGTTAGGAAACAGTGATTATGTAATTGAATTATCAATTAACTATTTCTTATCATTTCTCTTGGTGCCCTGAGATATATCATAGTTGGTCACGTGGTTATGTTACTTCCATGCATGATTACAGCACTTCCACATATGCGTTTGTGATTCAAGGTGAAACGCATAGTACACACAGTGTTTAAGGATGATTCACACGAAGCGAACGTGCTATATAATAAGATGTGCTTTTATTTTTTCTTATACTTTTTTTTTTAATCTTTTATTTCTCGCACGCATGCGCGAGTGCGTGTCGAACGACACGCGTGTCGATACCACGATATTTTTAGATCTGCCACGTAATTTTTACTGCGCTTTGCGTGTCAGCCTTATGATACTTTTGAACGTTTAAA
The DNA here is from genome assembly GCA_031762395.1 of Calameuta pygmaea. NCBI lineage: Eukaryota > Metazoa > Arthropoda > Insecta > Hymenoptera > Cephidae > Calameuta > Calameuta pygmaea. The sequence goes on along the minus strand of JASANN010000100.1, from coordinate 61,586 downwards.
AGAAATCCGCGTATGAACAAAACTTTACGTACGAGCGATACAGGAAATGATTTTTCGGCAGATAATTTTTTTGGGGGAAATTTGGCAATTTATGAAAAAAAAATTTTTTCTCTTACAGCTGTCAATTAAGCTTAAGGATATCCACAATTAAGATAAGGATGGTGATATCCATTTGAAGTTGCGACTGCAGTACTGCGAGGCTGTTCAAAATTTCTATAAGGATGCGAAATTACGCACGCCTTTAATCACACGTACTCTTGTCTTATCTTCTTCGATACCGCTCTTTGATTATTCTTTCATTCCGCCAATCGAACGGCGATCATTTGCATAATTCCCTCGGGGATGGATACCCCTATCGAACAATGCTGTATAGGACCGCGTGCTATGGACTGTTATTTTTGTAACAGCCAGTAGTGGCTCCAGTTACTAATGAGATGGTCAGAAGATTATTCGTAGTACTCTGTACTATCATAGGCTATATCGTAGACAGTCAAATTCTTATGGGTATGTTAGAAGACGATATAATTTTTTTTTTTAATCTAATTATCGTATCTTAAATATACTTGGACATGATGCCGTTGATATTAATTATATTTTTGACGTAAAAATAAAAACTGTCAGTGGGTGCAGTGAACATTTTTTTATTTCTTATTACTCACCATACTTCAATCCGCGCCACTTTGATGCCTGTTCTCTATATCTATATGTGGGAGTGACGTATCTTGGTGGTTGTAGCGCTGGACATGGTTTGTAGAAAACCATACAACGCACGCATTTTCTCTCCACAGTGGTTGTCGCTGGTTGTGGATAAGACGGTTGGATGTGAACATAAGCCATTGGATTAGAAGCTCGCGCGTAATAAGAGTATCTTCGTTGTCGCTGTCGGTTTTCAAGTCTGCGATTTTTTTCGCTATCCCAACCTCTTTCGGGAATGCGACCTTCGTCGTAATTGCCAGTCGCTACAGTTTGCACGGAAGAGTTTGATAAGGTCATCACGTCCTCTTTAGATAAGAGAGATACGAGGCGTCGGGAAGCGTCCGTTCGTCGCGACGCTCTCATCCGTGAAGAATCATTGTTTTTTGGTTTTGAAAAATTGCTCATCTCAGCGCGACGATACCGGTGTCCGATTGATGTCGGATAGTCATTTTGAAAATTGATTTTTGAAAATCTTGATTTTCCTCTCACGCTCGACTTGACTAGCTTTGCCATTTTTTTCATCGATTTATGTCCCGACAGTGTACTTTGACCTTTGACCGTATCATCTGTCTTAGAGCTATGCAGTTTGGCGGCACCGTAAGGCGCGTTCGCATCGTACGATCTTCCAGATTCCCACGCGAAATCCTTCGGATTCCACGAGTCCCACTGGTAGCCAGAATCTTCACCATTTTGATCCTTCCTAACCACGAGAACTTTCCCACCGTTTCTTATCAACGAGTCACTCGCGCTATCACCAAATTGCCACTTTGCCCTGTAACCCCTAGCGGGTGACACTTCTTTCGAAGTGGCTCCTTTAACATTGTATTTGTCCTTTGTATGCGTGGATACCACCAGTAGTGCAAAACTACCTAGGGCCAGGAAGCCCTGGGCCCAGAACCACCTTCCTGGGTACATTTCTACCCCATAGTCATTAATCCATAACACTTTTTGGTGCAGCAGCCGAACACTTTATAAAACCATGATCCTAATTAAGGATCCTCTTACCGTGTCCTTTGCTCTGGACCTTTGAGAAAAAGCAACAATCTCGTGTTATCAGAACAATAAATCCATCCAGTATCATTGCCAATAATACTGTAAAACAATTTATCAACCTATACCAGAAAAAAATCCGCACAGCATCCCTGGTCCAGATCAATCACAGAATTACGCGAGGATCATCTTAAACATTGAATACAATAAAAATTTATCTCTAGCTGTTATCATTCGACTTTAACAATTTCAACCGATCGCACTGAATCTAATTTAATCGGATATTATCATTGAGATTAATTTCGTTCACGTGTTATCGCGAAGAGGAAGACGCTGATGTACCGGCTTGGACCGCGGCTCGGGAGACACTGGCGTGCTACCATTACCATTAGCTTGTGTAGCCTCTCTCCTCCTTCTCCTTCTTCTTCTTCCTCTGCTTCTCTCTCTCTCTCTCTCTCTCTCCTACTGGTTCTTTCCCCCCTATCCGCACTATCTTACCGAATCCGAATCTGTCTCAGTCACTTCTCGGTGTTTACTATGCCTTGCACGTGGGTGCGGACGGGGCCTGAGAGATATATCTGGGACTTATTTCAGTTCGCCGACTCTATAAGCACTGTAAGTACCAATAACCCATACCAACTGGCCCAACTGTACAAGTCACGTGAGATCAGCAACACGTTGCTCGTTCAGTCAGTACTCGTTGATGCACATTAAGCGAATGCAGGTGCAACGTAAATGCAACAGTAATCGATATATCGAAAATATATAATTGGGCCCATGTTTTTGGAAAATTACGGTAACGTGTTCCTTCGATATATGCAGTCTGCAGGTATTGTACGATGACAGAGTGCCTTATCTATATCATGGTAAAAAATATGATCGATCAATAAAAGAGTACGTCCACTGATAACAATTTAATTGTCTAGAGACAAGCTTAGATTTATTTATTTTTTTTTTTACTGACTTTGTATCTGTGTTTGTATTGTTGTCGCGTGGAACTAAAAGGGGGACTATGCTAATCGTGACTGGTATCCTTGACTAGGGCCCATTAGACTCATGATTATTGGGACTTCTTCAAGAGGGGCCCAGGTTTATACGCAACGTGACGTTTCCGGTGTGGATCTATCGACAGGTGAGTAATGGACTGGGCCCAAAAAAGAATTTTTTAATCGACTACGATATTTTGGGCCTTGCGTGATATCCTTTTCTTCGATTTTCCTTCTTATCATTTTTATCCATTTTTTCAATGTGGATGCACTGCAACTTAGTTATCAATCTTTTTACATATAGATATACTAGCTTCAAGTATTGAAAAAAATTTTTTATCAGACTAATTATCGATTGTTTTACAAATTGCATCTATTAACCCATTAGTGTATGACGTATAGATTAAATTGGATAAACACCTTTTAATCGAGTAAATGTTAATTATAAGCAAACCTCATAACGTTCTCAAATATTTACCACCAGTTAACGCACGGGAATGAGGAAAGTTAATAATTGCAAAATCGAATGGCGAAATGTTTATTACACAATGCAAATATGGCCGAGTCAAACAGTACAAGAGTTATGTAAAGATTAAAAAAAAAAATAATAAATTTCAATCAAATGCAATATACCTTTGAAGTGAGTAGATATTCGTGTAAAAAAAAAAAAACTTTTCTCAATTAATATCTCCATTCATGATTTATGATCTGATCGGTTGATAATGAGGATCGCGTCGACGTATTAAATTAAACTGGTCCAGAAAAGAGGACCCCGTTCTGCCCCGAGAGCACAGGAAGGATCGATTGAAAATTGGGCCAGTGCACCGATTGAATGAGATTGCAAATGCAGAGAAAAAAAAAGATAAATAACACTTAAGTAAAATAAAAAAATTTGCAAATTTTTTTGCAAATTTTCAATTTAACCTACGCGAGACCCGAGATACAATTCATACCGATGCGATTCACTTAGTCCCATCGTCGTGGCTTAAACGCCGCTTGCGCGCCGGCCTTAGTTCAAGTTAAGGCCAAACGAGCGACCGGGACCACCATGATGAGTTCATAAAGTCTTACTCACAATAAACGACGCCCACCGATCCTCCACAGGCGTGGGTTTTCTCTATTCAATTAACGAAGCCAGATAGTCGTTTCGAATGAGGAAAGTGTGGGTACTGCCGCTACGAGAGCGACAGGTGCATTCACACGTGAGCGACGTATTGTTGTTTGGGCCCCCCCTTAGGGCTCCTTTCAATAGTCCCGACAAGAAAAAAGGCACACGTATCTCTAGTCCCCGGTATTTCACCGGGTATAATAACATAAAAATCTCTGTTCTTCTCCATCTGACATCTCCCTGCTATCAGAGCAAAAATTCTATTCGAAAATTCGTCGCTGTTATAAATTATTAAAAATCCGCCTTAACACCATTTCCTTTCGGTAACTGTCGCACGATCACACGGTACCCCGCGAGTGACGCGCACTGTTATGGGAAAGGTATTTTTATGGTAGATAAGCCAGAGTAGCTGGGCCCTGTCTGACTAGCATTTATGGGTCAGGCCCTGTTACTACTCTGGTGCGGCATCAGGCCCCGTTTCCTCGCAACGCCGATAAGCAGCTACCAGCAACTTTGGGACTGCTTTTGTCGCGTACTTTTATAAAACGTTCACGACGTCGTTGCTTAGTCACTTAATTCGTCGTTAACGAAATTATCTATTCACTGTCCACTGTACTTAAGACGGATTCCTTCATTCACCAGGACTCGTAACAGCAGCATAAAAAATCCTCATTACAAAAAAAAAACTACCAACCACGTACAGGTAAACGAACCAAAAATTCCACACGATAAATTCATAAAATTTTGTCACATATGTATATATACGATTTTTTATATATAAAAAAAAATTCTTTTACTTTGCCACGCCCGATGGACCCCCATTGAAATACTGTATCATAAATGCAGTAAATATACACGTTCACTATCCGGCGTAGGCAGTTATACCAACCTGACTATAACACAACGAGAAATCATGAATCCTTCGATAAATCGTTCATACGTGAGTATGTGGGCATCACATAGGTACGTAATTCAGAAACGTATATACGCGTTAGCACGTGGGCGTACAGTTGGCCAGGTGCTTCAGGACGGTCCTGACGTGTTACTCACGTGGGAAATATGGTCGATATAAATATAAATCTCACGCGTTAAATATAATGAGCCAATCCGATCGGAGATTCATGATCTTTTTTTTTACACCGGGTATCGCGTACCAGTAAGTACTATAGGCAGGATACAACGTGAGTCAGGTTGATGATTTCCGTTAGAGCGTCATTGGAACAAAATAAATTTCACTGTCATTTACTGCGCGTGTATTTATCTTTAAAAAAATTTCATTGCCAATAAACATCACTCGAGTATATACAGGGTGTCCGACCGATCGATATACGAAGAAGTGTCGATAATATATGCACCATATATCAGCCGGAGTACAGACAGATGATAATCTACTTAATAATTTAATCTCGGTGGTCCTGATATATAGAACTAGTATTTCGTTCTCACCGGTAGTAGTCCTCCATTTTGATTTTGCTACATCATCAGAAGGAGCCTAGTCACTCGAAGTACACGTGTGATTCGTGTTTCTTTCGTTAGAAACGTAATTACACTCCAGCTGACTTCTCCCAGGTATCCGTACCAGGGGGACACACCCGGTATAATAATCCTAGATGTCTTTAATTTATATTATTAAAATAGCCGCCATTGCTGGTACCCATGTGTTTTTTTTTATATACGTAAGGACATCCCGCCGATGGTCATGCTTGTAACACTATCGTCATTGTGTTAATTGCTCGCTAAGTGAAAGCCAACACAGAGCCAGGTGTATTGTATGAAAAGAGAATAAGATGGGTTTCCATAAGGCCCCCTTTTGTTGTGGAATAATTGGATCGGGCCCCCCTTTAACTCTAGCCGAATCTATATGTATATATGACGTTTGTAGATATAGGTGTATAGACGTACTACTACATTGCTTGGTTAAGACTCGATGAGAAGGTTGAAGAAGAAGAAAAAAAAAAATTTTGAATTTTATTCACAAAGCAAGGAATTAGGGTCAGTATCGTATAAGGGCATAAGGCCCTGTGTTTCACTTTGGTTCGTTGGTCCGTATCTTTTCTCGACACAATAGACTTAGCCACCCACGTTTATTCAGAAGGTGGGTATAATCCTGTCCTCGTGTCTCTTTGATAGCACTGTAACACGTGTTTACAAGTAGTGCAGTGTTGAGACGATGTTATCATTTGTACTGATAACGTTGGCACGCTTGATGTCGTCACTTCCTTTTAATGTGTACACCCCTTGTGTTATCGCGCACCTTTATTGTTGACAGAGAAGGAGAAAGAAAGAGAGTAGAAGTCTTGGTAGCTTCCATCTGTACGGATGGGCCTTATCGTTATCGCGATATAATGGGATATATTATGCTGGTTGACGATAAGGCCCATTTATAAGTTATCGTACGACGGTCAGGCTTGGTACGTATTAGGGCCCAATTTCAGGGTAGTCCTTTGATATATTTTATTACGTGTCTCAGACGTCTCTCGTCCGTTGAAGATACACTTTGATCTTCATCGGTCGATTGTCATCGGAATTGTTATCAACGATAACCCGTTGAAGTTCTAGGGTGATTGATCGGGCCCAAAAATTGGGACTGTTTTTAATTAGCTGCCGTTTTCTCGATAACGTTTTTTTTTCAGACAGATGAATGTTATCCCGATGAAATTTTTTGTTATCATTGATTGTCATGCTCGGCTTACTGGATCTTCTCTATTATCTTGTTGCATATAATTTTTTGGTGAAAAATTTTCAAACCATTTTTTTTTTAAGAAAAGAATGAATTTTTTGTTATTAAGATAAAGATTACTCAAGAGAAGGTGTTTCCAAGTGTAACTATTTTTTTTTATCTTCTCTTACGATACTGATGCTGCTGCGATGTATCACGGTCACGGAGAGAAATGATAATGTAAAAAGTGTCAACGTGGGTCGACAGATCTAACGCGGGTCCAACTGGGCCGCAGGCTCAGAAACGCCGTTGGAGATACGATCAAGGATTCTCCAGTCTCTCTCCCAAGAGATTCTCTCCTCTCTTACTTATTTCTTAGTCCCTCGTGATCTCGTTCTTTAGCTCGCTAGGCTCCCTCAGTGAAAAGCAGATCGACAATGTTCACGAGATAGTAATCGAATATTGTGACAGGATTACCAACGATACAAATAGTCCTCGCAGTGCAGGAATCGTGCAAGAAGAAAAATCATAAAAGTACAAAAGTGCTTTGTAGAAGAAAAAAAAACAAAAAAAAAATTATTTCATAATTTTTCTATTTTGATTTGAGTATCACGTGACAAGGTACATTAAAATCGTGACGACCGCATGAAAATATAATGCATTTTAAACGCAATGGCTAATTACACCGTAATTAGCTGATTCGATCAAGCACCGTATCCAATCAAACGAATCTCTTAATGAGCCTTCTGGCATTTTATATTTGTATTCGTCGTGTAAAACCTATACAAGCCAGGATGCACTTACGCAGGCAGGTTGCACTCAGGCAAGGAAGCGCTACTTGGGAATGAAGCCTAAAGGTCCGAAATGCATAGCAAAAGTAAAAAAAGAAGATCACAGATAATTAGCGAATACACGAAGAGTGGCCAGGATCGTAAGATCAAATATTTGAAGTGGTCTTTTCGTCGGGACGTGACAGTCGTTTGACATTTTGCCGATTCTCCCACGCGTGCATCGCCCGACGGCAAAAACGCATCGGTAGACAAAATGCAAGTTGTTCCCCCTTGGAGGGAACCCAGTGCAGTTCCAGTGACGGCCATTTTTTTTATTGCCATTAAATCACCCATACCCGTATTTTTCGAAATAAATATCGATAAAAAATTTTCATCTTATGATTCTAAAAAAAAAAAAAATTCTAACGACTGCACTTTTCACCTATGCAATTATGCAGTTTATTCTATATACACAGTGCACACTGTACTCGGCGGATAACTCGGATAATTATAGCGCCAGCTAAACGCTATTGGCAGCATTTGCATAAATCAACGATTAATAATGCGACTCTTGCGGTTAATGATGATTTTATAATGTCTATACAGATTTTATCGTAGGATGATATTATCAGGCGTGGGTCGACAGGGCTGGTGAGTGTGACGAATCGAATTATTGATAAGGACGCGAAATGATTTTTAATTCGAGAATTCAAAAAATTATTAATAACCTATTATATAAATATATTACCAAATAGATCCTCGTATCAAGTACGTCGTACATATATACATATATATATGTACTGGAAGATAAACGACTCTCGCTTTTTATTTTACAAAATTTATAACATCCCTCATGAAAATTCCATCTCGACTTGCAGTTTATGCTAATAGAGATATTCAAGGAGGATAATATACCGTCCAAAAGTGCATCTGATACAGAACGCTTCTTTTACCTATACCATTTCGTATATACCCTCGAGGAATTATTGATCGGATATCGATCGCATCTCATTTCCCTAAATACCCGAATTTTACCGTCGGATTACAAACCGGTAAAAAAAAGCCGAATTTTTTTTTTATTTTCAGTATCACTTTTTTTGCATCCCTGAACGTAGCTAACAGCATCCGTCTGTATCCCATATGAAATTCCAATGTATATCTACACTCACATACTCAGATAAACAAAATATATGTCAGATATATAGGCGTATATAATATTGGTGAAAAAAATTTTTTAATTCAATTATCAATATCACGAGAGATCAATGTA
>JASANN010000100.1:0-53007 GCA_031762395.1 Calameuta pygmaea | reverse complement strand
TCAGATATATAGGCGTATATAATATTGGTGAAAAAAATTTTTTAATTCAATTATCAATATCACGAGAGATCAATGTAATATAAGGAATTCAGAATGTACATTGATCCAGGCTGAAATGACTTAATACGGACGTAGAAAGCTGGTGCATGGCCCATGGCGTTTTACGGACCACCCAGGAGGAGGTGATTGCTGCAGTCAGTATCAGCTCAAGACATTGCTCCTTGCTTTTACACTCATTTTGCAGTCAGTCCTTTACTATCCAGGTGGATAGGCAGGTATAGATATAGATAACGCACAGTGGATTGGTACAGCCCATTGGTAGCTGTAATGATCCCGTTTCATTTTTTCCCATAGGATCACTTTGCATTTTTATCAGAAACTCAGCCGTGGTGATGAGACTCGTTAGTAACCAGTACAGTATCGCCATATTGGATATCCTGACAGGAGATAACAGTAGAAATTGTGGGAGGTTGACGTCACTATAGGCGTCCGTCGTTATACAGGACTTTTCATACGTACGTATATAAGATTTTTCGACCTCTTCATTAAGCGAGGCTCGAACTAATGATAAATTGATTGAGCTAATTGAAAATTATATATATATTTTTTTAATACTTAATTTTCATTCGACAATGAATTTTAATTAATACATTGATAAGGATATTTTTTTTATTTTTTAGATAAACACTGTACGGGTAACTTCTGCGTTTATTACGTGTATAATGAATTTTTGAAATAAAAATTCAGAATCGCGTCTTGTATTTTGATAAGTTTAATTATACTTTGTTAATGTTAATTAATATGCAAATGAGGGTAATGGGATTTTTAATATATATTTTTGTAATTAGCATTTCACGGATAAAATTTTTTTTCGTATATACACGTACGAATATGCTGCATGGTTCTTGGGACAGTTTTATTAATTGGCACTAATTATGAAGCGTTTAATTATACGTCGGTGAGTGATGCTGTGTTTAAGGAATGAGGCTAATGACGTTAAATTAAATTAGTAACCGACTACGCTCTCGAGTGTTATTGTTATATTAAGTTATTACTGTACTCTGTGTGTGAGCACTGTAGTCTAATATCTTTGCCAGGGAGGAGGTATGGCTTTGGGTGCGTTTTAATTGCAGTCATCTATAACGGAATCTTAGTCTGGTAGCCATTTTACTTTTTTTTTTTCGAACGGTATATGAATTTTTGTCGACGGCCATTTTACTTCGAAAAATTATTTTCGAGGTAGCTGTCAGACGAGAGGACAAAAATAATCGTTTTTGTGAACGCTGACCTTGGGCTTCGAGTAACGTGACTTAAATCGAACGAGGTGATAATTAAAATCAATATATCTTTGATTTAGGGTACAGACGATACTTCTTCTTGATACTTTTGGCTTTGTGCCCTCGTACAGGGTCAAGTGTCAGAGGGTAGAAGATTTGGTTACCTTGGTACTTTATGTGTATTCATAAAACTGATCAATTTGTCTTCCTATTCGTTATGCACAAATGAAATCAATAGGCGTAAATAAGACAAAGTTTAGAGTTTAAGATTCACTTTGAGTAATACTTGTGTAATTAGTGCAAAAAATTTTTAATATTAATAGTATCGGATATGAGTTAAAGTTTTGACAGGTGTGGCCAAAAATCATACAGTGGCAGGAAACGGTAGTTTTATCCTATTGGAAAATATTCTGGGACGTGTATAAGCGAATTAGGTAGCTTTTGGAATATGGTAATAGAAGGTAATTAAATGTTTACATTTACTCGTTGTAATCCACGCGTACCGTTTGATTCTATAGCTATAGGACTTGCGAACAATGGAGGTGGATTTATTGCCGGTAACCAAGTACAGCACGTGGATTATGACTGTTCCTAGTTAATTTTGTCACTTTTATTATCATTTACGACCCTATTGCATGTGATACTTAGAATTTTGGTTAACTCATACAATTTTATTGTTTCACCGGGTATATTACATGTTGATTATTTTTATTTATATAGGGGCACGAGCTTATTACGGGGAGTCTCGTTTCCTTTGAACTCCCTATGACGTGTTGTGACATTTGTTCCGTTATGCTTTTGCTATTTTGAGTTTTTTTGGGACAGAAAATTTGAAATTTTGTCAAAATAAATTTTGAAAATCCTTATAGTTGTAACACGTGAAAGATATGATTTTTTTCAAAAACTCTAATGCATTTATGATAGTTTGATATAAAAAAAAAATAATTCGAAATTTTTTCAATAATTAGATGTGGCAAATTATCCTGTCGAGTACTTTTGATTTTTTAACTATGTTTTTTGCTTAATGCAGCTGAAATCAAGAGATTTGGTAAATACTCGAGCCAAGAACGAGGCAGCCTATAAGAATCCACCAATCAGGTAGTCAAGATTTTGTTCCGAATCGGTAATTGGCTCAATGAACTTTAAGCGGGTGCAACGACCCTTATAAAAATGCCGATCGACAGGTCGATCAGTCATTCGGTAATCGAATACCGTATCATGCAGTTCGCACATATCGGTTGAATTTTATTTTTTCAAAATTTCGACAAGTTTCCGTCGTCCACCAAAAACCTACAAATCGGTCACAGCTGGGTTGAAAAATCGGAGCTTGATTAAATTTCCATAGACAAAAAACTTATCAGCAAGTCAACAGGAACCAGTGAGGTGCAAAAAAAAATAAAAAATATAATCACCTAAGAATCTTAACAACACAAAATGTTCACTGAAAAAAGTACAAAAAAAACCTCAACGATTTCTGAGGTGAGGACCAAAAAAAATAATTGTATAAACATTTATTTTCTCTGATTAATCATTTTTGAGCAAAAATACTAATATTTTGAATTTTATTTTTCTCACAGATACCGATTGCGGAGTTGATCACACCGAATGTAACAGACGACGCTGCTATGCTGGAGGATTTGGAAAATCGATTATCGGTGCGATTTTTTTTAAAGAGATCAAAAAAGTTTCACTACGATAATTTCGGCCGTGACTTAATTAAGGAACGCGAAAGCCAAAAAAATCGCACGAATACGAGGAAATACAACGTAGAGAAGAGAACTTTGGAAATTGGTGGTGAGAGTGTCCTGAACATCGATATCTTGCGTTTCTTAAAAGGACTGTCCGCGTCGGCTGATAAGAAAAAGATGACGCTAATCAAAAAGCAAAAGTCGGAGGAATCGAAGAATTTTGAGTTTTCAAAACCCAAAATCTTCCCTTGTCACAAATGCTCGAAGCTACTGTTCCACAAGTTGACGTACAGACGACACATGATCTTTCACATGAGTTACACTCAAAATTGCAAAAAGTGCAACAAGGCTTTCGCAATTAGAAGCGACAGACGTAAACACGAGGCTGTCTGCAGAAAGCGAAAAACAAAATTCACAACTCGCTATTAAAATTTTTTTATCTAAAATTTCATCCTACGATTTCGATTGTCCTCGTTCATAAAATTCATATTAACTTAACATTCAATTATTCTTAAATTATTTTATAAGCCTTTTGTACTTAATATTCATTAATGAAATTGAATATATTTATAAAAATTCGCAAGTACTTTTATTCCCCTTTACACTTACTGCATATAACATATGACTGAATATGCACAGTGCATTAGGGAAAGTTCATTATTGCTGCCCTGCAAGAAGCACGTGCTCGTTGTGGACGCACCCTTATTCTTCCACGTTTAAAAATAGGACTATCAAATTTGACATACTAACAGAGCCGCAGTAACTTGACCATAAATATAAAGGGTTGAAACAGAACTGTATAAAAATCAGGCAGACACACTAAAAATTAAAAATGTTACGCCAGTCGCAAAAAAAGGGTTAAACTGGATCCTATAGTTTATCCCTATAGTTTATTTTTAACTGTACTCTATCGGCAATGAATGCAGGCTGATTTACAGTCGTCCTTCCGTATTACTCATCAATGATTCACAAAGGTCTTACTCGACTCTGACTCAGTCTGACAAACATGACAGCCAAAAATTATTCACAAACTGCAACGAATTTTTCCTGATTGGACACAAGGTCACGAAGCCTTGAAGATAACGAAAATAGTCGTGCAAGAGTAAGTGAAAAAAAAAGGTCAGAGGATGTGCGCGTGAAAAAAAAGTGATTTAGAATTACAATAAAAAATAAATATATTTATATACAAAAAAAAATCTGTTCACATGTACAGTCTCAATATATCCATAGAACAATGAAAATACGATTTAAAATAATAATTAACGAATATTAAAGCTCGATAAACAAAAACTGGTATCAGTCAATAAATAACTGGAATAAATATATAGTAAACGTTATCTTAAGTTATAGGGTGTCTAAAATTATTCTTTGTGGGTCCAACGATAACCCATCAATTGTTTCAAATATTTCGGTACACGGTGAAAGTATCTCGCGTGCCTGTACAAAGTGTCAAGACTCCTTGATTTGAAATTGCACAATGGGCACGTAAGTAATTTTCTAGCGTGATGAAGTTGATGGCGATAACTGTATTTCGTACTGTAATAACCCTTGGGGCAAAAGAGGCAGCCGTAAGATAAAGGTGGTTTAAAGACATCAGGCCCTTGGAGTTGTCTCTGTTCATCCGGCACACGTCCCACGAAAGACTCTTCGTTAATTTTCCTCCTGGACCTCCCGCGATAACGCGTGGGTCGCTGTGATAAATTTTTTCTTAAATCGTCCATATTTGACTTCGCACAAACAGCCCAGAAGTGTTGATCGAAATTTTCAATTGTATTATAATTGGAATTGTCCAATTGCAATTGCACATCACCCTCGAGTTCTTCAACATTACCAGTTGTCGATTCTAAACCAATTTGATGCGTCAGCCTTGTGCTGTTTGAATCGGCAAAGGTTGCTGTCGTATCAACTGCAGTTGGTTCTTTGTTGACGCAACTGGTTGTCGAAGTTGATGTTACAGTTGAGTTGGATCTCAATGCTACGCAGACATTCGATTTTAAGGTTGAAGGTGCAGCTGGTGTTGAAAACTTGTGTTGATTGTTGATGATGCAGCACACAGTTTCGGCTGCAGCTGGTTGAGTCTGATTGGTTGACCAGTTGACAGGGACTTGTGAATCGTAGCCATACGTGTTTATTATATCTTCGGTATCGAATTCAAAACCAAAATCTGTACAGTTCAGAGTACTTTCCATTTGGTCAACACTTGGTGGTCCAACGTCGTTGTCAAAGAGGGCGAGGAGCTTTAAAAAAAAATTGCAAAGTTTGTATTGATATAAAATTTATAAAAAAAAGATATTATTATTTTAATTTTTATTATTACATTTATCGATTACTTTATTCAAGCAAAGTCACTTACCTCGTAATCGTACTGCGTAAGCGGCATATTTATATTTAACACAGTCTGAGTTTACACATTTGGTGACATGAAAATTTTTCAAAATACTAAACCAGCCCGGAGCGTCGCTATCGTCGAGCCTCTTAGTAAATAATGATTCACTGCTTGCTTCTTGCCGATTTCTAGGATTCATACCCATTTTTACAAAGGGTGTCTCCTTTACCTGCAAGTAAATCGGCAATCGGCCAATAGCAAGCAGCCCCGTCATTAGTACCGTTCGAGAAATTGCCAAAGCTTGTTTCTGATAGGACATTGCACTTAATTTTTGCACCCCTGAATTCTTCAGCACGGAGGAAACCAATAGGAAAATTTTTTTCGATTTTTCCAAAACCGGAGTGAAATCGTTACTGCCAAACCGGGAAGTAGAAAAAATTGCAAAAAAAAATTCTTTTTAAATAAGTCCAAGTCTCAGAGCGCCCATAGATAAATAATCCTTAAATAAACTAGTCAGTTTGACAGGAGTCCTGTCAACGGTCCAAGATTGCAGATTAGCCAAAAAAAAATTCGCTAAAACGTCATCAAGTCGTAGACTCAAAGTAATAAACGAGTGTATATTTTATAAACATTCCCACGGCTGAAATAATTAATACGATTAATGAGAATCCTTTTAAAATCGGCATTCCTGCGATTAAGCTTCGCGAACCGAAAGGGGTAAAGCCTCTGCGAGCCGAATTGTAAGCCGGTTTGTTGTGCGGCAGTCCTTATGGTGCACCCACAAGAAATCGGTAGCAACAAGGTCCACGCGCCAGATATCCCACCACGTGTAAATCGGTTTAAAAATAATTTTCATAAAGCCACCGTCACAGATTCGATTACCGAATATAAAAAATCGGCAAAACAAAAATATCACCGCGTCCCGCAAAGTTAAGAATCAATCTCACCAAACTCGACATTAACTATCGCAAACGACGAGTCCGATATTCCAGTGTGAAAGCCCCCTTAAAGTCCCACAGCAAGTAGAGGTAACTGATCTCTACCGTACGAATATAATTTGCATATCAGATTATCGATCGAAGTAAATCATTGCAGATCGGCAACACGGTGAACCTGCGGGAAGGGAATCGGATGCCCGATAATATTGATTCCCAATTCTTTCCCGATCAAAAGATTCGCCATTTACTATGCAAGAAAAGAAAAAAATTCAAAATAAAAAAAAAACCATTCACCCAGTAGGTACATACAAAAATAATTTACAAGTTAATATTTTCGTGTCACGATCATTAAAAAAAATCCTTTTACGATCTCATAAAGTAATTAAAATTTCCATCGATCATCCCTTCTAATCGAAATCGACCTCCAAACCAAGAGCCATGCCGAAAACACCATAAACCCATTACGAGGTATTACAAAGGTACCTAATTGCCCAGTTTCAACCCCATAATAAACGAGGACCTGTTAGCGTTATAATCGTTTATACGTATCCTGATATATATATATATACATATATATATACATATATATTCCCTTCATTATAAATACCAACTACCGTATCCCATGAAAGTCTCGCAAACTAGTTGTAACTAGAGAAATAAACTCCCATTGGGAATCATTCGATGCACCGAAGTGCATAAGCGATACTTGCAGCGTACGGCGGATTCGCATTACGCCGCGTGGGTGGAATTATTTTCTACGGTATTATATGCCGGTACGTTACCACCCTGTAAATTAACTATCGACCACGTGGGCGTACCAGTCGCATTATTATATCCCATTGCAGTAAATCAGACGAAACGCTGTCCAACTGGACTCTCCCTATCGGTTTGCTAATAACGTTAGCTTGACAGAAGGCCAACTGCATCCAGTTGACGATATTTTTGTCGTACAAAGTTTTCGAGCTTATTTCAACAACTGGATCGAAAAGCAATGCGTACAGTTTAAAAGTTCCATTGATCCACGTTACAATGAACACACGGATTAATCAGCAAAGCGATCGTATGGCTGATATTGATTTTTTTTCTTATCACATGTATATACATATATACCATATATGTATACAAAGACACGGTTGACCCAGGTCAGCGTTGCCGTGTTGTTTCTAAAGTCACGTCGCAACGATATGCCGTTACCTTAGCTGTTGCGTATTGTCGTTGCAACTTCTTCATTTATTTGCGTCTGCTGCACTCGGGCTTATGCAGCTGCCAGGACACGCCAAAAGTGCATTGCTTTTGATGCGCTTGCACATTTTTTTTAATAACAAAATTTTTATATTGGGATTGATAATATATATTTTTAAGGGTGAAATTTAAATATAACAATAATAATAATAATAATTCATTGTTTATCGTTATCGATAAATTTTTTTTTTATAAAATTAATTAAAAAATCACTGACTGGTTTTAAGGAGTCAGGATGCATTTTTATTCTCTTGTTAGTTATATATATGTGTACATGTATGGTGTATTATATAATATGTCAATATACATATATATATATATATATATATATGATCCTTATTAAGGCTAAATTGGCCAAGGCCCATAAACCCCCCTATGTACGTAAATCGACAGGCGGCGTTACGAGAGCATCGAACCATTATATCCCTTGGTAGATTTCAGCTTTCACATATGCACACATGAGAGTACAGGAAGTCGGTAGGAAAATATATATATATATGTGTGTATACATATATATATGTTTTCTTGAGAATGGATAACGCGAACGCGTCACGCACACAGTGAACGAGCCTGGAGGCCATGGTCAGTTTATGTAAATTAATGCGATGTATGGAAATTGATTGGCTAGGAGTTCGCGGCCTGTATGGGACCACCATGAGTCCCAAAGGGGAAACGGGATAGCAAGTAATTTTGCGAATTCTCAAGGTCATTATATTTAAATGAAATATTGAATTCGAGTTTTTGACCGAATAAAAATTGCATCTTCTTCTACCTGCCAGCAGTACAGGTATTTTTTTATGGTGTCGATAAATATACGTATATGTATACAAATCGATATTCAACCTATATATAGTATACTTAAAGGAGTTATCAGTAAATCTGTAATTGATCAGATGCTAACTAATGAATTTTTCTAACCAAAAAGGTCATTAATTAAAGATCTTTTTAATTTTCGAGAATTGTACTGCTCCACTATCGTCACCACTTATTTATCTGATAAGAGACCCCTTAAAGGCGTACAGGTAGTCACTATCGAATTGAGAAGGATATATATATATAGAGAGAGAGAGAAGATTTATAAAGAGAATCAGAAAATGATGGTGTACCATAGAGTCCCATAGAAACACTGCAACAGATTATTTCTCGGACAGCAAAGCAATGGCGATTGTGCTTATGGCTATGATTGGTGCTTTTCTATGGCGAGTACCATAACTCTTAGCTATCTAGATCTGAGAAGAGTATCCGCAGCCTCCTCCTCTGGTCTTCTCCGAGTAAACGGGATAACCAAGATGGCGTAAGGTTTCTTTGTACTTGGATTCAATTAAACGGTCTTTAGGGTAACGAGACAATTGATCTTTATGATGCACTTTCGATTGGCCTTGAAATTTAATAAATAATGGAGGAGTGGGAAAGAGGGGGAGAGAGAGAGAGGGGAGGAATTATCATAAAATATTTCATTAAAATTGTGCATATACATATATATATATATATATATATATATATATATATATATGTGTGTATGTATATATATGAAAAATTTGCCACGAAAATTCCTTTTACTGAAATTTATGCAATGTCTTGCGGAAATAAAATAAATTCCACACATGGGTAGACACCTTTAGGTAATTTTTATCTATACGTGACGCTCCTTGCGTATCCACCTGGCGATAAATCAGTCGGGCGTTTATTCGCGTCGAGCGGAGGCGAGGTCTTGAATTTATGCCGCGAAACGATCCCATCCACTGCCCGTTGCACTCATTACAAGGAAGTTGCATTCCCTTATGCACCCGTGCAACGCTTGCCGATATCGAGGATGCATGCGAGGACATATAAGTTGCATAAAAAATTAGGGTTACGAAAAATGATGAAAAATTGTATATAAAAGTTCGAGCATAAACTGTAAATTTTTCGCTAACATTTTACTGCAGTGTTGCATAACCGCACGGGATGCACTGCGATATCCAACTCGGCGACAGTCGCTCATTGTTTTACAAGCGCAGAGCGCATCTGTATGCATCGCGCGGACATCGCTCTCTGTAGAAGTGCAGTAGGACTGCGGCGTCGAGTGGCTCGGAAAGATTTTATGGGTCTCTTTATTGCTTTATTGCGGTAACTTTGTCGGCGAGTCGAGAGCACGTCTGTGCAGTTCGTTATGCGTACTGTGATTCGAGAATGCATTTTTGGAGGATGCACTTTTGTGGAATTAAAAAAAAAATTCATATAAGATGCAATTCTAGTAGGCGAGCGTGATATTTACATTTGATGATAAAATTTGACATAATTTTTATTCAAATTCCATACGGACACTGGTGCATCGGTTGCATCGTATGCATTAAGTGCATCGACCAACACGTGCCAATTCTTATTGCCGTGCTTGTTTTCTTCTTGCTCTTACGTTCATTCTGCACTTTCTGCACTCGGCCATGAATGAAATCTCGCGATCCACCGCTGCTACGCTACAGGGTGATACATTAACGCTGCCAGGAGAATCTGGCAGATCTTTACCAGGAATCCTGAACATGTTACGGCCAGGTGTCGAGATACGGAGCGTGTAACGGGTGTGCAATTAAAATTGCAACGAACAACGATACACGATTTATTATTCGTAACGCGTTAATTGTATCCTCGTAAAAATCTTTTTTTCTTCTTCTTTCGATAAAATCGAATTACTAATTTCTATATCACACTAATATACGTGCCGTCATATTTTCCAAGTGTTGAGCTATTAATTAAAGGACACCCTATATATTACCGACCCACGCGTTTGTCCGTCAAGGTAACTCCTCGAATGGTCAGGTGTGTAAGGAGCGAGGAATAAGGAGCGAAGAGGAAAGGCCAGTCAAGTCAGGATATCTGATGAGACGATTGCATCATTAGCGAGTGTACGTGCGCTCTGGAGCGAGTTGAAAGAGAAATGAAGAAAAGAGAAAGAGAGGGACCTGAAGCAAGAGAATGAAAAAAAAAAAGAAAAATCTTGATTAGAACCAATTAAATTTTGCCAACTTCATTAAATCTGATGAAAATTCATTTTTTTTTATACTCGATTCACGTAAATTTCGTCTTTCCTTAATATCCTTTATTTCAAAATGTCTGCCGAAAATTTTACGAAAACAATTCTTTTCTAACTTCATTAAATCTGATGAAAATTCATTTTTTTTTTTTTATACTCGATTCACGTAACTTTCGTGTCTTTCCTTAATATCCTTTATTTCAAAATGTCTGCCGAAGAAAATTTTACGAAAAAATTCTTTTCCTCGACTATCTTCGTGCGACTTGCGCGTTTATTTTGAATTTTCTTTTTTTTTTTTTTCTTAAACTGACATTTCTCGTATTTACATTTTTCACGCTAACGTTCGCAAAGCACAAAATTTATTACGTACGGAAACGTTTTGCGGCTGCGTACTGTAAGGTTCGACACAGAAACTCTGAATGGAATTTTGTATTCCGACCTTCGTCGAGAAATGAATTACGAGCCACATTAAATAGCATTTATGCCATAGCTCGTCGACATATGTACAAGTACCACAGTATATATGCACGTTGAAAATTCTACGGAACCAAAAAATGGCTGCAATTTACGATCGCAATGCGAAATCATTGATTATTCAAAAATGTCATTTTTCAAGTGAGATAACAGCAAGATCACTCGGCGCGGGTTAACAGCGTCGAATCAGCACGATAACGATCCTCGACGATCACTTGGAAAAAGAGAATGAGCTTTGTGAAAAAAAATTCAAATTTCCAAAAAAAAAAAAAAAAAAAACCATTGAACAACAAAAACCAAATTAAATCCGACTATTCTTCTTATCGATACGTCACAGCATCCTTGTATCCGTCATCAACATAAAACCCAACGACTCGCATTCAACGCGCGTCAATTTGAAATTTTATCGCTATTGCGCACCAGCCTTGAATTCCTACGTCTATCCTACATAGCCCACGACCATTGAACAAGAAGCCCCATGCAATCCATTCCCGTATTTCTACGATCAGACGCAATCGTATCTCCTTCCCCTTATCAATGTACATCGCGACTCCAAAGCTACGGTCGACCATCCACTATCTGCCACGTGAAAGGAACATCTGATTTCCCGATAAATTCCACCAGTTTGCACGATACGAAACCGTTACGATCCACCCACGTATCCTTTAGAGATGCACGTATGCACACAGAGACAGATGCATTTAATAGAGTGAAGAGGCGAATGCACTTTTACAATAAAACAGCAAGTGGTTCGACTTTATGTCGATGTCTATGAAATTTGATTGGTCTATTGCGAATGGCGGTAAATTCAAAATGGGACAAGAGACATAGGTGGTTAACGGGTAAGTGCATAAATGCACAAGTGCATCAAACATATATATATATATGTGTATAAACACACACAAGTAAATTTTCTAAAATCATCGCGACGGTACTTCGCCTCCTTGAGAATCCGGCTTGCCAGTTTCCAATTCCAAGAACTGCCCCTGCTTCCCGCTTCCGTCCGCCACTTCGCGTCCACCGGCTTCTCTGAGCCAAGTAACGCGCTGATGCTGGTAAAACTCGACACGCCGTTTAACTGATAGCCTCGTACGATGCATCGAATGCCTCTGACTGATAACGAATTTCAAAACGAACAATTTCCGCTTACAGATGCATTTCACTTTCAACCAACTGCTAGTGGATCCGAGAGCGTCTATTAGGACAGTAATGCGTAATAGTCAGTGCATATGATACGCATAGATAAGCTATCATTATCTATTAATAGAATAACACATACGACACTATAGATAATAAAAAAAGTACACGTTAACTATCACAATAAATAAAAACAGTACAGAGTTACGTTGAACCGGATATAGAAATGTCATTATAATGCATATCGAGCAAAAGATATTAAATGCCAGAACAATAGATCTTAATAGGTCATAGGCATTACGAACATTATCATTATCACTATGAACGTTATCAGTTAGTTAATTAGCTTTGACATTGTCGTATTTTTCTACCTGATGAATTTTCACGTACAGTTATTAATAACGGGGGACCTTTTTTTTCTTCTTCAACAACCAACCAATTCCCAGTTTGGATGAGTTCATAAATTCCTACTGCAATTCCACGTTTGAGTCGTTACTTCTGGACGCACGTGTCCCGGGACTTAGTCTCTTATAGAACGTGTCCCGATTAAGACTGCAACTAATTGCAGCGATGCACCCGGTCCAGGTCTCAGGGGCGCATGGGATTCTGTAAATGTTCTTGATTATCTGGGAATTATTGATTAATTTCTTTTTTATCGCGCAACTGCTTATGTCCAGATGTCTTTTCTTTATGAAAACACCTGTAGCCGCGCTCGCTCGATTGGCGCATTAGATAGTTTACAGCCCTTTTAAATATATTGCCTTATTAAACGCTACCGGGGTTCGTGTTTTACACGGTGCGCCATCCGAGGCGGCCATGTTAATTACCTTCTATAAAATATACTCAGTGTCGGTTCAATTCGTGTCTTTATCTTTTTAGAAGATTAACGAACAACTCTTGAACGACGTCTATATGTATATATATATACACATGTACATCACTATGAGAATAATTCACATGATCTGACAGATGCTCGCGGGACATGTTCGATTGTTAATTAAAAAATACCCCGTTAGACGGACGAATATATTTTACAATATATCCAACATCGATCTAACGGGTGTCACTATATTTTCATGAGTTAAACTCGCGGCTCTTAGATTGGCCATGCGCACGATCGTACGAACAGAAAATTTCAATTTTCAATCAAAAAAAAAATTTGACAATAGTCAAATTTGGAGCTTGTAAAAAATAATTCGTAGCTCTTAATTTTACATCAGACTGTACAAGTACGATCGAAACAGTCTAGCGGGTAGACAAAAAATAAGAATGTTTAAAAAAATTTCTCTTTTCGAAATTATTAAAGCAAGTTTTACACATTTTCATTCCGATCCAATTTTCCAAATATTGATCGTTAATAATCGATTCTTCGAGCATTTCTTAAGGTCCAGTCGCACACTTAGATTCATATGTTTATTTACTCAAACTACACGTATATTATCTGCACTACCTACGTGCAATCTTCATCACACGGTGAGCGAATGGAACGATTACAGACATATCGCGGCACGCGAACCTATAGGAGGCCAGACACCTTCCAGAGTTATAGCAAGTTAATTAACATTTCATATAGATATATGCGAAATGCATATATCGTACGTTATTCCTATATAAAGTCGCAAATGATAGAACAGCCAGGATTAGACGGCCTAACGTAGATACGAGTAAAGACGTAGGAGGAGATCTTGGTAAATGCCAGAGTACATAAGTTCGACGAAGAGAAATATACAGGAAACAAGAGTCTCACGTGGTATCCTCCATATAAACAAATATATATGTATATTTTCTTCCACCTTTTCGAGTATAGGTAAGATGGGGTTTAGCAAAAGTCAAATTAAAAAAAAAAAGAAAAAAACTTGAATGCCAAGCTGAACAAGTGGGAGTGAGAAATAGAAGAGACAAGAATGAAGAAAATGGAGAAATAAATATAATCAGGAAGTCCTGGCTACGTTTCATGTTGGCAATCCTTGTGGATGTATATATATATATATGTGTATATATTCATACGAGTATACATATGTACGTATGTAAAAGTATCTGTCAGCTATTTATTAAGGGTCTTATATAACTGGTTAATTTTACAGGACGTGGGAGTAGCGTCGTTTAGTTGTGTAGGTTGAACGAAAATGAAAATCTTCATCCTTTAAACAAAGGAGTGGTGCAATATTACAGCATCCTTTGAATTGGCTGGACGAGTGACAAAGTCGTGTGTAATTGAACTTTTGACTTACGAATAACGTGATATTCCGATATGAGGATTTTTTAAATTCGATCAAAAAATCGAGTGACTCGTACGAAAATACATAACGAGATTTAATACCGATCCTTATCATAAATACAGATATCTGTCACGACCGCTGCCACGGATATCAATATCGATCACAATTATCATCCCTTCGTTTCAATATGCGAGTATCGCTTATAGAAATTTTACTGAACGAAAATAATTGCAATTTACGAGACAGCGAGATCCTAACCATAAAGTAAAATCAATTCCTTAAGCTCTTTTCACAGTTTACTCGCTGGCCTGTGAAAGGGAAGAGAAGAAAAAGTCCGCAACTCCAAACACACGTATATATGGTGTCCAGGTGCTTTGATTAAATTGGTATATGGGAAAGAAGAGGAATTGCGTAAAAGATCGATAATACAATGTTATCGTCGATACAATCGACTGTAATCGATCGCTTATACTCCACAAGGGTGGTTATTATTAGAACGTTACGCCAGAGGGGACAGCGGGGCTATATTGTTGGATATGTAACCCCTGTATAAGTTATCTCTTGGAATTGCGTCAAGTACTCATGACTCTATGGACCTGGACTTGGACTTGACTGAACTCCGACAGGAGTTGAGTCTAGTCTGGTCTAGTCTGGTCTAGTCGGGGATCGGATAAGTGCCCCATACTTACAGGTCTGAGATAAACATCGGGAGCCCCGAGTAAGACCGAACGGCACGCATTACTCTTCGGGTTTCTCGTTCGCCGTAGCAAAACTCTCTTATTCCATGCTTGAGTTTGCGTTCAACTGGACTCTCCAGTTGTGAAGTGTATGTAGGCACTGACGTCTAAATATAGTCACGTTGATTGCGAGGTGGGGGGATGAAGGGGGTTGACCAAGGTATAGACCTCATAGGCGTGTACGGTGAGGTCGTAGGGTCACGTATGGATAATTCATTATTTTTGTTGAAAGAAAACTTACAGATCTGTGTTATGAAATTATTGAAATATTTTTTTCACTAGCTATACTTTGATATGGATTTTATGAAATTCCAATGGAATTTCTTGCGGGTTATTATACCTGCTCAGGTGTTACACGCGAGGCTGGAATGATGAGGGGTGTACTTTGTTTTTTGTGAAAAATTATAATTGCTTCTCACTCACCGGTACAGCCTTGCTCGGACAGTCCGTAGTTGAAGGGCTCGCACTGGTCGCAATGGAAGCCCAGGACACCTATGGCGCATTGACAACTTCCTGTTATGGAATCGCAGGTCCTGTCCAGAGCGCCGATACCGCAATTGCACTTTTCGCAACCTGTTGTTACGTTTCCGTATCCTGGTATGCAGGATGAACAGTCTCTGCCGGTGTATAGGGGCTTGCAGTGACATTGTCCTGTTATGGAATCGCAGCTGGTCGAGGTACTGCCCAGAGGATCGCAATTGCAGGCTGCAAGGATTATAGATGATGAAACGATTTGTTTGGTGTTAAAGTTTGGGGGGTGTTTAAGTTTTTTGTAATTACGTTGGCAATTTTGATGGGCGGGATTTCCAAAATGTGACTCCTTGCATTTTTCGCACTTCCAGCCTTCTGTGTTTCCGCGGCACTCCAGACAACGTCCTGTTTGCTGATCGCAGGGACCTCCGTTACAGGAGCATTGCTCGCAACTGCCGCCAGGTGTCAATGGAACGCCGAAATAACCAACGTCGCAACTGCAGAAAGGAATTTTTTGTATTTACTTTGAACAAGGTTATGAGCATGCTGGTACGTTTGTTTATGTATATATATATTTTGATTTACCTCTCACAATGGTCGCCCGTGTATCCCTTTGGGCACTGCGTACACACGTAACCATCTTCGGAATTGTTTGGATCATCCAACTGACAACTGGGAC
The DNA here is from genome assembly GCA_031762395.1 of Calameuta pygmaea. Taxonomy (NCBI): domain Eukaryota; kingdom Metazoa; phylum Arthropoda; class Insecta; order Hymenoptera; family Cephidae; genus Calameuta; species Calameuta pygmaea. Next base: position 36,809 of record JASANN010000100.1, on the reverse strand, counting down.
TGAAATTGTTTGATGCAGTCTCGAGTGGACAGGCGCACCTTTTACAGTCTTCAGGAGTACCAACAGTTGGATCACCGTAATAACCGATGGCACATCTATCGCATTTTGGTCCAGTTGTGTTATGTTCGCAAACCTGAACGAGAAGACAAATTTATAAATTAATTTAACCTTAAAATACTGACTGGATCGAAAATATCGAACTCCACCTGCCATCTTCACGAGGCAGAATGTAAACCTTTTGCGATTTACCGACCGATGGTAACTACGAAAACTGTAATTCACTTATCTCCGGAGTCACAGCTGATTAAAGTCCGAGTTACACAGGCCAAATGACAGGGAATTTTCACAGGGCAGAAAATTCAACTGATTTCTATATAAACTTAAATGTCAAAACTCACCCCGCATTCTGACATCAGAAGATCGCAAGATCCAGCATGTCCATTGCAATCGCACTTGACACATTTATGTACGTCCTTATAATCAGATGAATTTGAAGATACTTTAACGTAACCCCAATCACAATTCTCACAGGACAATCCCGTGTATCCCACAGGACACTTGCAGAGTTCAACAAGTGTCTCACCGTCCTCTTCAGAAGCAATTAAAGTTTTTCCAAAAGGCAGCGTAGCGAATTGCAAACTAAACGACAAAGAGTGGCTGTAGCGTCAAATAAAATAAAAAAAAAAAAGTAGCAGAAACCGATAACTCACCTTCCTTCAATCTGTTCCGAATGATATTGCGCACGTAGCATAATATATTTCAAATCGGCCAGAACTCTGAGCATCTGTAACCTAGTAACAGGATCACCCCGAAATTCGGTTCTCCTGAGTCTAGTCGGTATATCCCTAACCTCACTTCTAACATGGTACCAGCCCTGTTCCTGAAGCGGTACAGATATCTCAGCCGCCTGTCCATTGTACTGTTCCTCGCCATACGCAATGCGCATTCCATTGTTACCCTGATAAAAAAAAAATTATTTATCAATGTCAAAAAAAAACGACTTGCTCCAATAACTTTAAACTCACCACAAGTATTGCATTAGGCTCGGTAGTAGGTTTACCCCTGGTGTCTCCACGCATCGCGACCCAAGTTACAGAATAGGTCAAATTGCTGCCATAGGAAGATAAACGATTCCCAGAGTACAAGGTCGGCGCCAACCAAAATGGACTCTCGTACTCAAGTTCAAAGGCTGCAATTGCCAGCCATCCACTGTCGGTATCCAAAGTGGGTATAACAGCGCGAGACGCATTCATATCCGTAACCAACCAGTCGTCTAGCGTAGAGATCTAAACAATAGAATAAAAAAAAAAACATCAATTGTTATCACTCGAACATAAACTCTTTGAGGAATAATAAAATGTTTAAAAAAAAACGATCAGGTCTCCCTGTGATTATCAAAGAATGAAACCAGCATTAAAATCTTGTAGCTTATTAAGTAAGTTGAATATCGTTAAGGCGCACTTCCATTAAATGACATAAAGACATTAATGACCAGGTCGTAGGTGGTTAACCAGTCAACGGCAAGACAGTGGTTACAGTTGGCCCCGATAACAGAGAGAGAAAGTTGTCGTCAACTGGGCAAATTGCTCCAGCTGGTTTATAACAGACTTGATAACCACGTTGGTTAGTTGACATCTCATCGTCCATAAGTATCAGTCCCGTGGGAACGTACCGTGTCGTAAGAGAGACGCGCCGCGACGCACTCGTCGGAGACGCCTGAACAGTCGCAATTTAGGCATCCCTCGATATTGTCCCTAGTCAATGCAAAGTGACCAGGCTTACAGCGATCACAAAATTCACCAGCAACGTTGGCCTTGCACAGGCAATCCCCCTCGCAGTCATGTGACGGCAAAATCCCTCGGGAATCGCAAGGACAGGGCATGCAGTCTGGGAATTGCCGATAACCAGCTGCACATTGATCGCATTTGTATCCGGAATAACCAGGTTTGCATTCGCAGGCACCAGCTACCTGATGACATAAATGACATTAGTAATTAATTATAGGGATTTTTTTTTCAGATTAAATTTTATCTCAAAATTTTTTTTTACCTTGCCAACGTTTGTGAAGGAATCGTCGGGAGTACAATATCCTGTACTGCTTTGCATATTGCAATCGCAGGGCAAGCATGGCTCTGGCGCATCCGGTGAAATTCCATTGGGTCTGTAATATCCAACTTGACATTTCTCACAGTTGATACCAGCTGTGTGTTCCTGTGGAATTGCAATACCGATCAGAACCAAAATCCTTTTTTTTTGCTTGTGCTACAAAGAAATCTTAACCTACCGTGCAATTGATGCAGACCCCACCGCCTCTATTCTTCCCACGAATATCCATCGAGAGTCGTTTCTCTGCAACTTCCGGATCGTACCGACAGGAAGTTGCATGACCGTTGCAATTGCACTTCTCGCAATGAAATCCACGCAGTGCAGTACCGATTTTCCACGGTACCTGATTGTACATCGGACAGCATTTCTCACAATGTTCGCCACACGTGTGTCTCTCGCACTTGCATTCTTGATGCTGTCGAAAAAAAAATTTTTTTTTTATACTCGAACGATAACAATTCATAAAAATTTCATACAAGTACAGTGTTGTGATTGATAACAAGAGGACTGTATTCACTCGGTCCGGAAGTGACTTATTTCATTCAATAGACGGTACAAGAAGGCCCCAACCCAGTGAGCAATTCCAAGCGTCACAAGGGTACAAAAAAAAAATAAAAAAAAATAAAGACAGGAATGAAAAATTATTTTCAAAATTTCTTCAAAGTTACGTAACACCGAAAATCCCTTAAATATATTTTAATTCGCTATAAAACATGCTTCGATCATTAAAAAAAAAATCTTGTAAATTTCCTCACCTGTAATTAACGACCAAACTTAAAGTTAAGGTTTATTTTCAGTGCTACGACATACATGATAAGCCAACCGGTACGCAACTGTACACAATACAAATATTTGTACTGTGAACAAATGGCAATTCCAGGCAGGCAGTATACGTCAGTCTTTATAGGAGCAATAAAATTATCTACCGCGATACGCGTGTCCCTGTGAGTGCAACGCGTGTACGCGTGGGAGAGTCTGCGTCTACGTCGAGGTCGAGTGACCTATGAAGTTGGTCGTTATGGTCTACACCATAACGGTTAAGGTAGGTCGTAATTCCATGGTACGTATCAATTCCCATAAAGCCTAATTTGCCGGTGTATTCTATTAGACGGTAGACCCGACGACTATTTCAGTGCGTTGGCGTATTTCCGTATCATGTATAAAACCACTGAGGTCAGTTTAATATGCCCATTACAATATACCTGTCTACCGATCGTCAGTTGGTCGAAGGTTAAAAAAGGTAAAGAAATTCCAAAAAAAAAAAATAAAAACAAAATGGTGACCAAGAAGCGTTGAACAATTCCAAATTTTATGACGTCATAAACACGCAACGTGTGGTACACGTACACGCGACATTAGATGCTCTTTAATTTCTCATTAAACGTGTCGTTAATTAAAGACTTAATTGGTATCTCGTGTACGAGCAACAGCGAAAAAAAGATATCGAATTCCCATAAGGCCCCGTTACAAGCTATTTTCATTAATGTACAGTTCGGTTCACATGTGCGTATTATAACGTTGTTATGCCTACCTGTGCACTGGGGGTGGTCAAATGTTTTTGTTCTTGTATTGCTACGACGTTAATCGCATAAGCAGACAGCGAAATGTCATTCCACTTTTCAATGAAATATGCTCCTGGTTCATTACGCGAAGCAGTAAAGAGTAATTGCTCGAGTTGGGGCCTGATTACACGGCGGGTGCGCAGCACGTATGTATATCAGGCCCCGTAAATAATAACGAGCGTTAACGTGAAAATTGTGATTCAGCGCGAATCATTACCATCGCATATAAAGGGGAGACCACACCGCACCGATCTCTTCACGATTTATCGATCGTGCATGGATGGAATGGGAATTTGAACGCTGCGCGTGTATACATATTTTTTGGAAAAATTATTATCGGTATCATAGCCAGGAATTATTCGAACGAAGATAAACGAAGATCGTATCGTAAAAATAAAAAGTAAAAATCGGCAGTGATAAAAGCCCTGTATACGATCTTACCGATCGATCGGCAATCGATCGGTGCCGATTGAGACGTTAATAGGCAGTCAAAGATATTTGAGATGCTCCCAAGTGAATGTCGATAGGTCCCAACAATGCGATCGGTATGCGACCTATGCACCTTCCGCGAATCGGAATCGGTTGCCGACGAAAAACTAATTCAATTACGCGCCTTGTCTCTGACCAAAATTCAATTCTAATCTCCGGCTGATACGTCGCGAACATAGCCAGAGCACTAATAGGATGCGTATACCGGGTGTAAAAAGTTTTTCAATTGAAAAAGAATGCAAATGTCAAATAGCGGAATGCTACACGAACGACAGGAATGCCATTTCGGGCGTTTATTTTCGACAGGATCGCATTATTAAGAGATCCTTTAAACGATCTTTTACGATCCAAATACTTATGGATCGTTATATTATTCAATGAAGGATCTAACGCGTGGTATATAATTATCGTAGAAATTCGATTAAAAAATTTTTTTTTAAATTCCAAAGTATGTTGGACCTCAAATGAAGCTTTAAAGAAGTTCAAGAAGACTACACCAGAGAGCGCTAATTGTGCGCGGGTCTTTCTACGTCACTTTCTACGGTTTAATGCGCATTCGACACGGAATTAAAGATGCGCGCAGGTGAACCGGTAAGCATGAATAAAAAAAATCGAAAAAAAAATTATCAAAACCTACATAGTACACTAGAAAAATATCGTTATATCTCGCGAATCAGCAATTTCGACCTTATATCGATATCTCGAACGATCGTGTCTCGATTTCGCATCATCGATACTTCCCACACTGGTCGTAACGATAACTTATGACATGACGGTCGTAAACTGTCAAATGGCAAATAAAAAAAACGAAGACAGATCGTGGAACAAGAAATCGGTTATCGTTACGAGACACAGCAAATACGGACATATTGGGCAGGTAACAGTCTTACTCGTATCTAACAAGAGAAATTATTCTGTTCGCGTATCTTTATGCACTTGGATGCAGTCGGTGCATACCAATGAGTAAATACAGTGCCAATAAGGCGCGCGGTGCAGCGTAATGCAGCACGAACAAAGAAATCGAAGCAATCGTATTCGATATCATGCGTTATCGAACGGCGGGAAAAATGGAATAATTCAAATATGTCTAATGGGATTCATGTCTTCATTCCCAGGCGTTTCTTCACTCTTCTCTCATTCCATGGCCGCCGTTCCACTTTCTTCTTGTGTCTTCCAGAAGATTCTTCTCCTGGATCACAATATAAGGATCGTAATCGTTAGTACGGTCGGCTAACGGTGATCGTGACTAATGACCGGTAAGAGAGAATTTTGCAAGAAACCCACAAGTGTACGTGACGGTTCGGTAGAAGGCTTTCGATATAGGAGCGTCAATGGCGGTAACATACGTACACTCAGGTAGGTTTCCATCGAGCTACGGTAAATGACCATATACGGTATACACGATGACGTTAGAGCAGACCTTCTATTCTATTGTATGTAGAATGTGCTTTAGGGTTGATATAAAAAATAGAAGAAAAAAAAACTGCGTTATATCTTACAGTACAGACACATTCCCCGTTAGGCTTGCACGTGGTAGGATTGTTTCTCGGTTAGTTGAAGAATTTTTTAAAGCTCGTAAAATACAGTTCCAGCCGATCCCGCTGGTGTCGCTAGTGTCGCCGCGAACACGCTGCCCGCGACAGCGCCATTAGCCGTGCTGGCAGACAGGCGTTGGACAAGTTTATGGCTCGTCCAACGGATTTATTCGCTGGACTCGAAACCGCGGAAAAATTCCGCGGATGAGGAGGGAAGAGGATGGGACCGAGTTAAAAATGAAAAAATATATATATATATAACGTGAAGTAAAAAATAAAAAAAAAAGAGGTGGCACTCGTTCCTGCTAATTTTAGAGGGTGGCAACACTGGCGCATGTACTTGGCTCCGTGGGTTGACATTTTGTTTGGTCCTCTCAAATTAATTATACAAAATATTTTTACGATACGAACGCAAGCCGCGTTCACACTGCAAATACTTACACCGTGGTGTACGCTGTAACGGCAATGCGACGCGTGACCCGAGCACAGACAGTGACCACCGATATTAATTTCTTTTATAGAGTAAAACGCTCTTCTAGGATCCCCTATGGCTTCGCCGTTTCTCCTCAGACCCTGCAAGCTCAGTCGTACGTAACGAGCTTGCGTGAATTCCTCCAGGGCGGCGCTGTGGTTCAAAGCTCCCGGTCTGCCGTTCACCAGGTGCGTATGAATCTGCGAAAGCAACGAAAAATATACGATATTAATATTCGATATTGGGTAATTGATTTTTAATCGGGTAATTAGCGAGTCGATGTTAATTAGGGAAAATAGGGTTTAACTGATTTTTATTGTCACGCGGCTGAACTTAGGAGGTGAATTGTCAGGCCCAAATAGTTTGGAGCTTTTGGGCCTTATGAGGGCCCGCACGGTATCCAAGTAAGGAACGATCCGTATAACTTTGATCGGCCTGTGTCGACGCGAGGCTCCTTACGTTTTCGCGTAATGGCGAAGTAGCTAGAATCGAAAGACGTCCGTGACGGTAGAAACTTGTAGATAGGTGCCGGCTGCAGTTCGAGTCCTCAAGTCGACTGGATAATTGTTCGATTTCTGAGAAATCGTTGCTCGGCGGTAATTAAAGATCGCGGAACATGCCGTGACCGTAGACTGGTGAACGCGCGAGCGCGCGACTGTTGGCAATGCGAGCAAAGAGAGAGAGAGAGAGAGAGAGGGAGAAGAGGGAAAGAGCGAACGGGGCAATAAACGAAAAGATGGAGACGAGATAAATAAAAGGGAGAACGAGCTGAGATAGGAGGGCAATGACAAAAACGGCGATCCCTACATTCCGGCCATGTACGGCGTCGGGGCCTTATAAGGGATCTCACGTAGCCGGCTTAAAGAGGGTTGGCAGTTTTACGCTTCTGTACGCGAAGCTCTTGTAATGAAAAAAAAAATAAGAAAAATAAAATTCAAAAAAAATTTCAAAGTCAACTGCACGGAATCAGTCCCCTCTCTCATATCATGGATACTGGACGTTAATCCTATCATCGATGATCCTGCATAATATAGAAATCATTAAAAAGAAAAAAAAAGATACTGCATAAAGATAACGTAACCTCGATCTATCTCCAATGCAAAATTACAGGATCGAAACAGGATCTTGCCCGGTCTGTGTATAAACGTGAGAAACAAGCCGATCGGAGCAATAAGGCCCAAAAAAAAGGTCTGACGCGCTCAGTGGTAAATCCAAGGCCTGATAATCATCCAATCATGTAATTGCACGCGTACCTTGTAAACCAGGCGATAATTAATACTCCGCTCTTATACGCGGCCGAGCAGTGACATGATGAAACGGCATTAATACCCGTAGAGCCCTAGACGTAGGAGCGCCCTCTTTGAAAATTTTTTTCAAAATTAATATCGATTTATATAAGAGCCAAACCGGATGCCTTATATATCGTATTACAGTGATCGTTTACGTCCTTATAAATTTATTAATAAACAAGGCATAAATATTACTTCGCCATTTTCCATAGGAGTAGCGCGCGAGTAGAGGCTCGTGCAGATGACCTCTGTGTCGGTAAGGTAGATCGGTTTTCCGGGTACCGGCGGTACCGAGTATCGATTCCAGCATTCCTCGTCGCTCGGTGCATAATACTGCCAGGGTTGATAATTCATGCCGTCGACGGATCTTTCCAGGATCCAAAATGCCGGTCTGGGTGAATTGGCAGCCTTGACTATGACGTAGGCGATCTGATAAACCTGAAAGATATATTTACATATAGCGATTGCATGATTATGACTTTCTTGACCTGGGTCAAAATTATAAAAGACGTACAACATCAAACGACCGTATGGTATACGTTTGTTCCAGGAAGATGGGTCAGTGTCCACGGCGACAGGTCTTATACCGGGTGAACGTGGAATGAAAGGAGAGAAAGTGATAATAAAGAAAGGACGCAATATCGTCCCGGCGAATCCTGAATAGTTCCGGGAAACCTGTTACGGGATCGTGAAAAACAGTGAGAGTCATAGAGGAGTCCAGATAGATGCTAAAAAAAAAGGAGAGAACAAAGGATAGAGCTACGAGAGTTTATCTTAAGTCGGGGATTCCCCGTAGAGCGCATAACCTCCTGGTGGGTAATTAATTCGAGGCACGCCTAGATGGCGCTGGATAACCTCTACGGCCTGGGTTAGGCCTTGACTCGATACCGATCCCCTATGGCGCTAACTGTCTAGGGGGCACGCGTGCCAACCCCCCTTCGACATTTCCGCTAGGGAAATAAATTTTTTTTTTTTGGTCCAGGTACTTTATCCACTGGACCATCAAAATATTGAGCGAGCTCATGAGATAAAATGGCTCCAGCCTCCGCTCTTCTGTCATCGTTCCGAATCTTCTCGTCAACGTCTTTCCTCGACGTCGCGGCGTCGTTAGGCTCGCATTGTGAACCGGCGACGCCCACTTTCGGTCATAAAGACAGATCGCATGTCCGCGATACGACGAGTGGGTCCACTCCTTGTATGGAATTGTCCAGAACGGCCGATTCGTCCGAACAAACCCGAAGCGAGCTTCAATTATCGAAGATTGTGAAGCGCGCGGGTATGTATGTTTGCGGTACCTATATATAGGCTACTACGTGTCTTTCCTTGGGTCCTTTTCGGGCCTGCAGACCCATCGATATCCTCTTTGGTCGCAGAATGCGATTTGCCTGGCGCGCGCAGCCTTTTGTCCCAACGAGATTCCGCTTGGCGGTCCTCCTATAGTCTCTTTGCGCACTGCTGATAATAAGAAGAGACAAAGACAAAGAACGAGATTCCGTAGAACAATTATTGCTAAGAATAGAAATATCTTTTTCTTGAATACAAGACCAGGCGCGAGCACATTTTCTTCGATCTTCACGACCCCATAGACGTGAAAAATCGACGGGTCATCGATCAATTAAATCGATCAAATAATTTTTTTCCAACATTTTTTTTTTTCAAAATACTTTTTTACATCGACGTTTTCCGACATTTTTGATTTTTTTTTCTGTCTCTCCTACACATCTTCTGTGCAAGAAGAAACGCTTTCGGAAGGGTCGCCCAAATGTTTGACTTTTCAGTCGCGTTAACACGTCGTCGGCTACCGGAGTATTTTTCTGGTTACCATTTCCCAAAGCATATGTATGTACTACCAACCCACCAAACACGTACTTTGGATACGTCGGATACGAGGATGGCACCGCGCAAACGTTTCATAGGCTAAATATTTATCCTGGCTACACATGTTCGGCTGCTTTTAATCAAGCAACGCGGTCTGTTATCTCCGGACTCTTGAGGCAGGTCAGCCAGGGTTATGAGTTTTCACGGTGAATTTTTTTCCAAAAATTTTACATCACTCCGACTAACAATTTTTTTTTTTCAAAATTAATCCACCTCGAACCCTCGACGAATATAGTAATACCAATTTACACGGTACAATTTAAACTCGTTACCATACGTAATCATATATATTATTATAACGTCGTTTCTCCAATCCTTCACAATAGACAAATCACCGTTATTTTTCATCTCTGATTACAACTAGTTAAAGGGTCCAATAATGTCCCAGCGTGAGACATAATCAATTCCCACATACGTACTGTATACATGTATCTAGCGTATATGCATAATAATAATAATAATACATTCTTATCCCCACCCGATATATAAGCCAGATCTCTAAAATATATTCCGACGATATAATATATCTCGGTATATAAATACATATACATATATATATATATATTTCTCACAGCAATTACGGTTGGGTCTGGTGTAAAGTGCTGTTTTAGGATGACACCCGGGACCGGATCGGTTAGCATTAGTCTGGGAGTAAATACAAAAGTCCTTTAGTCGATAGGAACGAGCCACGGTAGAGGAAAGGAACGCGAAGGGCCTTACGAAGTCCCAGCCGCCTATAATGGACCAGTGGCGTAGGGGCCTTACGGAATTTTCATCCTGCCCAAAAAAGAAAAAAATAAATATATCTTATCGGGCCTTATCGCCGGCCCTGCTATCTGCCAGATTTTTAAGGTACCACACACGGCTTTTTAGAAAAATATCTACCCCCCCACCAATTCACATAAGGCCCAAAAATTTTTTGAAAAATTTTACCACCGTCACGAATAAATATATGTCTACATACGTACATGACGTATCTTACACGATGACGGATCGTCATGAGGCTTTATTGACAGGCCCAACTGTGAGACGACGAGCAATGCTGCCAATTCTAAGAAACTTGTTTATATATGGGGGCGGGGGAGGGGGGGGGGGGAAATTAAGAGTACTCGATGACGTTTAACTTGAAAGAGAATTTTTGAGTGATCGCGTCGAAAGATACGGATCATCCAGATAAAATCTTTGGATGCTGAATGATAATCGTGCTGATTGATCTTTTTAGGATTTTCCAAGAAGTCATTTTTCCTCTGTCAATTATATACAGTATAATTCCGTGTACATATATGTATCCCATGGGTTCCGACTGTAACTCAGATGAGAAATCTCCCACGGATAGATACGAGACGTACTAGTCGGCTTTTATAACAGGCGTTCTATAACTTAAGATCCAGAAGCCTTGTAAGGATACGAGATGCATTAGCATCGAATGACAGAAATGGTTTTACGGTCAGCGCGCGAGATTTCGAAAATCGATAAATACATCCGATCGCTACTGTATACGTATAGACGGGAGATCGTTTTAAATGTACATAAAAAAATTTTTCAAATATTCCCCCATCCGCGATTTTTGAAAATATTGTTATAGGAATTTTTTTTTTTTTTTTACATACACTGTACATCGACTGACCTCGATCCCACGGGTCATTCGTGTAAAATTATCATGATGGGTATTTTTCTTTTTTTTTTCCAAGCAATTTAAGTTAATCCAGAAAATTGGCCGATTTGCCAGTCAAGAGAATCTCATGACTGGATACTTTCGTACCACCCTGAATAAAGGTACCTTCACAATAGGCAGATCGTGGTGGGTCAATTCGAAAAGTATCATTACTCTTGCTCTCCTGTACGTTTATTCTCAAGATTACTCTCAGTGCCTCTCAGCGAGTATAAAGATCGGTACACAATGTCAAAATGATCACCGGCCCTGACTTTCTATAGAGATCTGTGACACGCACTGGCCAGTGAACCATGCAACGTTAACGGTATACGTTGGTTTCGAAGAAGGAAAGCAACAGAATGGCAGAATCGTAACGGATGCAGGCAGTCAGTACATAACGGGTGATACATGTCAAAATAAAGTAACAATGGAACGAGAAGGGCGAACGTAAAAACGAGCAGGCGTTCGAGGACAATGAAAAAAAGAATTGTACAAATAAATTTTCATTTCGATTTCCAACCCACGATCGACGCGAAAAGTCAACGACCTTATAAAAAAAGTTTTTTTTTTCAAAATAAAACGTCCTTCGCAACAATTGATTACTACGCCATGGCGTCATTGAAGTCTAGCAACGTGGGCGCAGGCGCCATAGATCCTTATATTCCATTTAATCACGTAGGATCGGTATTGTTTGAATAAAATAATAATAACAACGGCGCAACAAAAATATTTCTCCTTTTCAAATTCCATTCTCTCGTTCTGACTCCTGGCGACTGTCGTAGCGGCCTATTTAAAGTGAACCGTGTAAATTTAAACCGACCAACTGGCACCAGCAGCCGCTCCGCCATTTACGGAGTTGGCACGATAGCGCAATGCCAATTTATTAGCGCGCCCTTAGCCTTAGTTAAAGTAACTTTCTTCTTTAGAGACACGTATAAGCCGCCGCCGCCGCCGCCGCCGTCGTATCCATTTGCGGGAGTCTCATGGCCCGTGAGACTGTTCCGCCGAGACTCAACAATAAACGTGTCGATAGTCTCTATCTCCGTATAACCTGAACTTAACATACGGGGTGTACAATTTTTTCGTATTAGAGCCCACGTGCAATATAGATAAACCGCGGCGATACGAAAGCGCAATAAGTGTTTCCATTTCGGTTAGCAGTCGATAAAATTCCAAAAATTTTACGCTATCTTACTTGGACCGAGAACGTACCGACGCGCCACCTGGCGAACGGCGGGAAACTTTGAAACGCCCACGCGATGATTCACGACGCGAGCTTTAACAGTCGCGAACATTTCACAAGCATTTCCGTATAGCAATCACGGCTGAAGTTCAAACCTCGAAAACGGAATTAAAATAAATTATTTATATGACTTTGAAATAGTTCAGTGTATCGAGGACAATTTAATGAAATACTTGAATATCGAGATAAAAAATATATTAGCAATTTATCGCCAGAAAAAAATTAATAAAGACAATTTTATGGATTTTGAAAAGAGCGATCGACGTTGTCTGTCCTTGTCTCGCGCACGTTAACCCCCATAAGTCTGTCTCTCTCGCACTCACGGCAGCCATAGGAAACTAGAAAAATCTCAAAAATGTCTTCGATCTTCTCGGATCGATCGATTCAATCGAACGCTTCTTGATTAAGAATATCTGCTCGATATTTTCTTGATCGTTAGAAAAGTAAAATGGTTCCTGCCAATAAGATTTTTATACCGGAGCTTCGTAGCGTTAGTATATAATTCTATTATACAGATATATGTATACAAATTATAGAAAACGAACCAGTGAATTGCGACTGGCGGCTACAGCCTGTACATACAAGACACTTTAAATAAGTGCGTGTGGTTTTATATGCTAGCACGTATCTATTTACATATGATAAGTGCATAGATAGATTATATTATATGTACTGTACGGGGTAGGTTACGTACGGTACAAGTGTTTCACGACTGGATCCAAGTCAAGAAGATCCTGACGCAGATAACTGCACGACATTGAGATTCGTTTGAGATATAAAGAGAAGCCCTACCTTATAGTACGGTCTGGCCATTTCCTCTTGGGGACTTAAGGCCCATAGTGCACGATTTAACCGTCGAGTATATAGAACCGGCATTTATAGGGCCCTTAAAATCGGGACCGCAGGTCGTATCTGATTACGGATATGTAACGTATCGGGATCTTATATGTATATATATATACACACAATTAAAGAAAGGCAGATTAAGATACGTTAAGGATAGAAACACCATAAGAATAATTTACGTATTATATATTGAGGTCGTTGGGCAGATTTTTTCTTTGGGGTTTTTAAAAAACAAAATTTTTTTTTAAATACATTTTCAGTGTCCTTCATAGGGGGAGTGATGCTATTAAGTGGCTTTCGCTGTACCTTGTATATAGGTATGGGTTAATATAAGGAGCCTAGTAAACCCCATAAAGCTTCATGGTGTGAAAGATCGTACGAGCGCATGCGTGGAATCGCGCTGACATGCGTGTATAATCGGCTTATGTCACCTTGCGTTACCTTAATTCTACCTATAATTAATATCCAGCTGATATCGCCAGGATAAATCTCGTCTTTGTCCAACCCCATGAGCTACGGGGCTTACGCACGCGTCGTAAAACATGACTGACGAGTATAATTTTTATGTATATATATATATATATATATATAAATTCATGCTAACGCGATTACATGATCAGGATACGTGTACACGGGAGCAACGTATAAATCACGTGTCAGGAGAAATTAGCATGGAAGGATATATCCCTTCGTTTACTAAAAAAAAAAAAAAGAAAAAAATCAGTAAGCCCATGAACCAAATTACGGTAGATCCGTATATTGGAAATGAGATGAAAGATAATGGTGCAAAAAGAAACAGATATCAGGCGACGGTAAATAATGTTGAATATTTAATTTTTGAATTTCGCGGCAAAATTCCAAAGATAAATGACTTTCAGTAAAATTTGAGGAAACTGAAGAAAAAAAAGATCAAAGGCAGAAAGGACGATCGATTGTGAAATCGATATATTTTCTTTGTCTTTATCTTGACTGGCAGTTCGCCAAGTATGGTTGTTGCTGATGCGTGTGAAATACCGAGAAGAATGAGTGAGATGGTCATTGGCAGTCGGACAGACGTGTGTTGCGGGTAGTTGAGATGGTCAGGGAACGAAAAGGGAATGAGAGAAAGGAAAAGAGAAAATCGAAATGAAAAGGGAAAGACAAGTAAAATGGAAGTAAAAGCCGTAAGCAAAGGAAGAGACGAAATTACGTGACAGACGTCAACCACCGTATATGCCTCGCTGAAACTGACCAGCATCTTCCGTCGGGATGGACCGTCAAGTTGATCTTCACCAGCAGAAGAATCCTACCGTTTGAAATGGCATGGAATGAATTGGCACGAGGAGGAACCCAAAGTCATACGTATAGATACACAGCCGAGACACACCGCGCTGTCTGCCCTGAGGGATTCCGTCCTGGTATTTTGCCAAGTGAAAGATCGGATTTCTATACGGGGCTGCCAGAAAGACGGACGCGCACGTGCGCGTCGCGACGCCATGGTATACGCGCTTGATATCCGTTAATAACGTTGACGTCTACCAAAAGCGAAAGAATTTTCAAAATAACACCTGCCAAATCAAATTTCCAATAGCCTCGTAGAAACGTGTATAAAGTCTGTAGCGAGCTTTGACATTTTTTTTTTAACCACCAGGTACATTTTGGGCCCGAAAAATGCTTTTTTTTTTAATTCCCATAAACGAACATTATTGTTCGATAAAAATAAAAAGGTGTACCAGAAAATTTCCAGGAGGTCCTTAACGAGGTACTTCCAGAGTCTGGGCTCTCGCGTTATAGTCATCGGGCCCTAAAATAAACGTGGGCCTGGCATTTGCGTACATGAGAACCGACATTAAGGCCCTGGTTTTTGCTTTGGCGAGTGTACGAGCCTTCTTTGTCGCCTTCGCATTGTCTTGGCTCACGATCTGCCTCAGTGTATATGCATGTCGTGCGCGTACGTATATGCGCGTAAATGGGCCTAAAGATTTGTATTGGGCCCTACCACGTGGAAGACTAGGTAAACCATGCATGCACTGTTTTACGTTTAACTCTCCTGCTCCGTGTACGTTTTCATGGCGATGCAATTATTTAATGCAACGAGACGCACTTGGGACCGTAGGACCCATTCTCGTTGGAGACCTACCGCTTGAAAGTAACCGTGGACTCCGACGCCGCTACGTAAAGTAACGTCTTGCTGTTGTGTCTTTAATTGCCGTGAAGTTACTCAGCTGGACCATATCAGGACAATCAGCTATACTGTATACAGTGTAATAACGGAATCAGAAAAAAGGGGCCTTATGGAAAAAAATACCTCACGAACATAAAAAAAAATATATATATAAGGACACAAAAAGGAGTATGCGGAAGATATAAAATAGTCAAAATTTTGAAAAATAAAAAAAAATTTTCAACTTCTCCGAACTATGAAATTCTTTACCGTGAGTTATATTTCAAGAGCGCGATATATTACGATTGATATATTAATTTCCTTCGTTACAATGCAGAAATCACATGTGTATCGGGACTATATAGCAAGTTGGGCAAGTCGCCGGGAAGGGGTTCCAATAAGGGACTTAAGGCCCCTCTGTCTAATCACAGAGTACAAAATATCTTAATAACGACGGAGCGGCGCATTCACAAAGAGCCAGGGTATGAGATAATAATTCACACCAGAGGGCCAAGGAATGGGCCCGGCGGTCTATAGGGCCCAGAGACTACTTCTTGACTCTCGAGTTACCCATCCACAATACCGAGTTACCTTCCAGCCCTTTACAGGCAGCTACGTTTTGCTCTCGGCAGCTTTTTTCACTCTCTCCTTTTGAAAGCTGCTCGCGAAGGTACTTACAGAGTATGAAACGTCCCGACGCGTCGGCGTCGGGATGCTCAGTAGTCGAGGGCGGAGAGGGGGACCCAGAGCAAAAAGACGGCCGTTGAAGTGGGGCCCTCCTCGACTCTGTAATTATCGCCAGTGACCGTGGGAATTAAATTACGAGTTAAATTCGTGACGTTCCACACGGCGTCCGAGAGCGCGGCGTCTTAACAAAAAACCAAATGACCGGGGCCTTAAAGGGTGATGGGCCCCCCCCCCCCATCGAACAGGGCGACAGAAGATCACGCTACGCGACTCCCTGCAGAGACCTTCGCGTCGTGACGTCTCGACTTTCATTCATTCACCCCCTTTCACTTCGAACCTCTCAGCTAAACCTTATGGGCCCATTTTCATTTTTCCATTTACTAGACCTCGCCGAAGTAAAACACTTTTGGGCCTTATTTCCGTCTTCGTTGAAAATACATTGAAACGCACGTACACAGTGGATCTTAACAGATACAGTCATACATAGCTTTATTACTGTACATTGAATTATTAATAACTAAAGGGATTAATATATATAAGATATAAGAAAAAAAAAAAAAATACCTACCACAAGCTATCGATAAAATCCCAATGAGGCCCAGTGACGGGAACAAGTTTTCCATGTTAATTAAAAAAATGAACGTGTTAACGAGCACCGTAAGGATACTTGCTCAATTAGTGAGCCACGAAGATTCCAGAGATTTTACACGTCGATCGTTCCCACCCTTAGGATTTACAACCAGAATTAATCTCCCACACGACCCTCCCCCCAGGTCTATACTACGTCAGCGTACACTTTTTTCTTTGGGGGGGGGGGGGGGATTCAAAAAAATGACTCGACGAAATTCAAGCGACCAACAAACTCAAAAGCAGAATTCAAGAGAGGACACAATTTCTCAAGATAAAGGTACTCGCCCGGCATTGTACCTATGTTCTCTTTACCCGATTACAGTGGGTCTCTCTTGACTAAAGCACAAATGAGTCACGGGGCCATTCGAACGTGCTTTCAACGTGGCTGCCGAGTGCCCAGAGCCTCTTCGAAGGGACACGAGGAGGATTCTCTCGACTCGTTAATCCGAGGACAATAAGAAAGGATTCACCGTTACGCCAAGAGGCCATAGTGTCAGGACCCTTTCAAACAGTGGATTTTCAAAAGTTACAATGAGGATTCTTTCCGAGTGAAAAAAAATATATATTACGTCAGAACCCACGTGACCGCGCCACGTGTATCGCTTAAATAATAATATTTTGGTCACGCGAGACTTTTCGCGTGATGATAATAAAGACAAGGGATAACCAATGAGAATGATCTTTTAATGACGATGATCACGCAGGATAATTTCTTTGGGGTCAACAAGGGAGAGATACGAGCGAGGTCACGATTCCTTCGCAACGTTGGCAAATTATCCAATAAGAGTTCACATATACGTATGTATATATATATATGTCTGTACATATAGATATATTCGACAAGAACCCCTCGAATCTATATCGCAGCATCCACTATGCACTTAGGTGCACGAAACAATAAAGTTGACTGTGCACTCCGGCATGTCAGTAAGTAAAGGGGGGGTTCGAAAGGATGAATTTATTAATCGGACAGGATGCGACGATTAAAGTTCAAAGTTCAACCAGTAAAATGATTTTCGTTATTACATTGTGTTACTTGATTTTCGTCTATACTTTGAACTTTCATTTTTTTTATTTAACCCTGACGCAGCTCCCGCTGACGAATTCGAAAAATTATTTATAACACGTGACCTGCCCTGGGCCGTTTACAATCAAATGTCAATTTTTTCGAAGCCTGAGGGTCGCGTGATTCGTATTACGACAGACTGATAATTTTTGGATTTGAACTCATCTTTTTTCTATCCAGTCCAATTTTGTGCATTAACATCGATATGTGAAATTATCACGAGGAACGATTGAAAAAAATTTTTTTTTTCTTTTTACCTGCACAACAATTTTTTTGCATATCCTTATTTACGTTTGGCTCTCTTGCGCAAAACGCTGCGCCCACCAATAAGGATTCCGTTGCTCCTCGCGGCCAATAAAAGTGACTTGGCTAGTCGCTCGTAAAATTAATAAGCTCAATGAACGTTAACGAGGATCATAAATATGATCTCTTATACGCCCTGCTTATTCCCGCGGATCAGCATAATAAGTCCTGATCCTGTCTACCTGGTAATTTTAAATTTTGTAACGAAGAA
Organism: Calameuta pygmaea; assembly: GCA_031762395.1. Lineage (NCBI taxonomy): Eukaryota > Metazoa > Arthropoda > Insecta > Hymenoptera > Cephidae > Calameuta > Calameuta pygmaea. The sequence continues at coordinate 18,695 of JASANN010000100.1, read as the reverse complement.
CGCCCGGCGGCCGCCAATTTTCAAAGCAGACGTTTTCCGTGATATCGATGTAATATCGATAATGGGGATAATTCGATCGTTAGCGAGAGCCGTGCGATCGTTATCGTTATGAGGGTCAAGGCGGGAAATTCAAATTTAAAAATAATTTTTACATACCGCAGAGACTGTTAATTACGAAATAATTATTTTTAATTAATAACAGCCATCCAGCACAGCTCCTACTCCGGGAATTATGCTTTTTAATGAAACTTTATATAAATCAATTAAAATGCCAATTAGCCACTTATTAATTTCACGGTAATAACCGTAAGCCATCGATAAAGGGCCCATATCGATTGGGCCTTGTAGTATCGCCTTTGTCCCTAATGATTACGTTGTATTTTGTATTTCAGCCGAATATCCTGAACTACGTATCAATTACGTGAGCACAATGGATTAAAACCGTCATAGTAGGTGGATCGAGTATAACGAGATTCGCTCACGTGGCTTTTTGCCATTTAATTAGCGTGCATTGTCAACCTTTTTTTTTTGTATCCCTAACGACCCAAAAATTTTTTCGTTAGGATCTTAACGAATTGAGTAAAAAAAATTTATTTTCAAAAATTTCTTTTCTACACATTACCAGTTATAAAAAATTTTTTTTAATTCATCCCATATACATTTCAACCAACGATACGTAATTTTGAAAATTTCGAAGAGCCTTAAAAAAAAAAGTGCATTTTATTCCTTCCCAGAAACACGTCAACACCGATTCACTCGTTTTTCGTATTATCGATTCATCGACTACGGATGAAATCTTTTTTGAGTACTCGCCGCCAAGTATGCGGCCATTACACGTGGACCCTTAAAAAGGGAGCCGAAGCCTCGTTAAAACTTTTCGAGACGGTTCCTTGCAATTTGTAGGATAGTAGGCCTAATACACGTTGCGTGTATATAGGTATATACAATATAGAGAACGAATACCTGGGTTGTTGCCACACGCCGGCAAATTCTGGGAAAGGCTCGAGAAGAAGAAAAAAAAAAAAAGGAGGAGGAAAAGAGAAACCTCCTCACATAAATCTAAAACGTCCTCCAGTTCTTTCTGGGTGGAATGCCCTCTTTTAAAGTTTCCCGCTCATTTTGGAATAAATTTTTTTATTTTTTTCAAATTTTCATATCCTATACCTACTAGCTATAATGCGTGTCTTACCTGTTTCAGGTCCAATGTTATCGTTACGTATTCGTACTGTTCGCCGCTTGCTAACGTCGGACTCTGCCACCATCTCCCCGTGTTCGATTCCAGGGCGTTTGTGATGTTGTGTCTCTTTCCTGGATCGGGACTCCTTGCGTCGCAGATTGCGCATCGTAACGATTCCGAAGGCTTGCAAAAAGTTTCGGGACCGTCCTCGCCGCAGGTAGCATTCGCATGGATGTCAGCCTTTGCGGCTACGTTGAATATCGACGGGAACAAACCGCCATTTTTTGAACCCCTGTTCATGCCGTACTGTCCCATCTGACCTGAAGGACATAAATAAGTTCGAAATAATAATTTCAAAAAGAGAAGGTACTTTCGCACGGGTAAAAAAAAAGTATAAGAACAAAGGATTTAGGTTAGAAAAAAATTTTTATTAAGAAAAAAAAATTTCCACGTACTTCGGTGTCTCGTGTAAATTTGAATTTTTACCTCAAAGTGAAAAATTTTGTCAAAATAAGATAAGTCTATTGTTATCGCTTAAGTGTTTCGACACGAATTAGAAATTTGAGTATCGTCAGTTCACCTATTAGCTTATCAAAGAAGTCGTTTTGTCGAGTTATCGTGGTATTTTTGAAAATACTCAAAATCTCTTTTCACGTCATCGGCCAATTTGCCAAAGTAACTTTGGTTGCGTGTGTTACGCAATATACGGTTAATGAGTGGGTGCCGCTGGTTAGTATACAGTTAAAGTATCTTATTGTCTGAAGTAGGCTGTGGATTCATGCTACTAGCTACGTACTACTTGCTACTTGTGCTCATGACGAGGACTCGAGACTTGAAGTCATTCTGAGAGTGACTGATGACGACGGAAATAGCCCAGTGCCATCCGTCGGGACGCAGGTACGTGTCTGGGTGCGTGAGAGCCCTGTAGCGCAAAACGCACGGAAGATGATTGGAAAGAAATTTATTTTCAAAAAAAAAATAAACAAAAAAAATTTGACATCAAATTTGAAATGACAACGATTCTGAAAAAAGTACTATACGCGTTGCAATTAATAACGATACTGACAGATGGAATATTAAAAATGAAAAATTCGATGTAAAATTTCAGCGCTGTAATAATTTCATATACACGGTGTTTATATTCGATCCGAACAACGTGAGAGAGTGCGTGGTGACTCGGTGCCGTTAATAAGTAAGGAAAAAAAAAATGATCTGACAGCGGGTGGTATCCGATAAATCCTGGGACCTTTAAAGCACATATAGGTATACACAAGATCTCGCTTAGTGGAGAATTTTGAAAAAAAAAAAGGACAGGGTAAATGAGTAGCGGGTAAAGATTTTCGTCTTTCCGTATAACAAGGCTGATCCTCATGGTAAAAATTTTGTCGGTCCTCGTAAATAATGGGGTGGCCTTTCGCTTCACGCTGTTCACGGGACACCATTAAGGGGCACAGGTTGGATCGATGCCATTGAGAATATCCATTGGGACTCCTACTAAGGCCCCACACGATGTTCCTGGGCCTCTTGCACGGTTACCCATCCCCTTATAAGGAGGCGCACGACGCGCATCCCTTTAGCTGAAGTACGTTGCAGTACACCCTTTATACTTGGAATAAAGGTGCATTTGCATAGCACGAGAACAAATTCTTCTGCCAGCTTTATGGTAGTTCGGTGTTGTATACTTTGGAGAGGATATAGATATCCCATTTGCGACGGTCCCATTTTGCATTTTTTTATAGCCAAGTAGATGCAAGACCATGGGCCCTTCGGCCCATTTGGGCCCGATGAGAAACCGGACAAATGGATGCCCGGACGACGAAAGGCCAGGCGCAAGAGATTTTACGCAAGAAATCGTCTCGGCTCGTTACCCGCATTACGCATCGGCAGCCATTTGGCTATTATCGTTATAAAGATTGCGTCACACAGACATTTGGGTCCAATCCTTTTCACTCTCCAGATGATTCTTTTTAAGGCCCGCTCTTGAAGTTAGCATGAACATACTCTTTCCTCTTAGACGTCACACGCATTTCGAAATGAGACTACGACCTGACGTAAAATTGGTTTAGGGTATGTTTACAAAATGCTTTAAGGCCCATTTCGTATACTTCAAAAGGAAAGGACGATCGTAATGCAATACGAAGCTATAAGTCCCATTTCCACTGGAGTACACAGGCACGTGACGTTAATGTCATCAATGACGTCAAATGACTTCATAGATGATAATATAATTTTTTTAATGATTTATATTAATTTTACAAAATTAATCTCTGCCTCGATCATACTCGACTGGCCCAATCTACTTTCAGTATGCATCGAATACGCCCATGCGGTTTGTACACGGTCGAGTGTGAATGAAAGTCATCAATGGGGCTTGTGCGTATGCGCATGTGCAACAGTGTGGATACGAGAACAGTACGATGCACATGCAAATACCAGCAGCCCACTCCTGTCTGCTATGTTAATTGCGAGACAATGCAGCTGCAACGTGTCTGTTGTATCTTTTATACTTTTGCATGCGGTACACGGCAACCGTTGCTCTCTACAAAATCGTCTTCGGCTGTTGATTCAATAGTCATTGACTGGTATCTATTTTGACAGCTGTCATCACCACGTGGTCGAGATACGTGTTGTTGAATAAAATTTTGAAATTTCGAGTACTGTCGTGTAACCTAAAATACCTTAACTGCACATATATATATATATATATATGGGCCAGTCGAAATCCTGCGTAAGGGACACGTGCCCTTTTAGTTTAGAAGCGTGACGAATTTTGGGCCTGACCATTTTCCTCTGTTACCAAAGAATTCAAAATGGCCGTCGGTACTCGACTTGTATAATTTCACGCGATTGTTATTGGTACCAGCTGTTTGTAACTACAATAGGCACTACTCGAATATAACAATTGGGCCCAATTGCGAATACCCAACGAACACGGTACCTACGCTTAACCCTCGAAGGGCCTTATGGTACACTACGTCACAGTAAAAATTCTCTCCACTAATCCCTCTTTCAATGTCAAACCCAACAATTCGCCGATTGTTTGTTCACAGGCAAAATCACACTGACGATTATTTGTGTGGGCACCTTTAAAGTGGCGTCCCGCAGTCCTCGCGGTGGCGTCCAAAATTAAAACGCGTCTGTTGTAACTAATGCCCGGAAGCCCTGAACGTTCGGGCGATTAATTATACGCCAAGAAGTAACGAGCCGGGATATTAATGATATTCGCCATAAAAGTCACCACCTGCAAAGTGTCCACGTTTAACCAATAAGTCCCACTTTATCGATACGTCAAAGAAAAAAAAAAAAAAAAAAATCAACTTACACGTTTATACATTTATAACAATAATATTAAAAAAAAATTAAATCTTTCAAAAAAAGTGTCACCCATAATCACCATAAGATTCAATGATTAATAAAAAAAAAAAAAAACTTATTTTCCCCATGAAAATTTTATATGACAAAACACCATGACTAACTTGCACGTACATACCGGGTGTCCTTTACGAAACAACACAGTGTCGGTATACTCAACGCCCAGAGAATCTATGGTGATTGCATTCCTGAGATAATCGTGCTCGGCACCATGGCAGTGCCGTGCAATGCGTGCGACAGCCATGGCGTTATGCAGAGGAGTGCAGCACGTAACGTGAAATCCGCCATCAAGAGGAGAGGAGAGGAGAGCGAGTGAGAGGGAGTAAGGAAAAAAAAGAGTGCGTTAAAGATAAAAGAAAAAGGGAGTCAGGGAGAGAGAGAGAGAGAGAGAGAGAGAGGAATAAAAGAGTAAGAGGTTAACATCGTCAACGCAAGTGGTTCTCAGGCAGATAAGACAGCTCTCGAGTGGCATGAATTTTCCATGGGAGAATTATGGGAAAGCGATAGAGTCTCGTGAGTAACACGTGGTTACAAATTATACCAACCACTATACATATATATATATATGTATATATGCAAGGCCATTAAAAAAAATACTAATCCAAAGATCGGTACTAATCAATTTTTCTAACAACCCCATAGATTTCTAAGGAGGTTTTCACAACGTTTCCACCAGACTCTCTCTCTCTCTCTCTCTCTCTCTCTCTCTCTCTCTCTCTCTCTCTCTCCCCTTCAACATCAAGAAAGGCATAGGTCCGAAGATGCTCGAGCCGCAACGGAATCCCGTGTACAGGGTCGACGATCTTGCAAGGACAGCCTTGCGTATGCACCTTAAGAGACTCGTGGAGAGCAAAATACTCTGAGGGAACAGACATAAGTATGTACAGTGCTATATATACATATATATACTTGTAGGAATAAAGATAGTAAATATCTAGAGAATATATAAAAATTGAAATATTTATATACACATATAGTCGTTGCACGACGCTATGCCATTTTCTACTTGCCACGTAACCACGAAGCTTTATTCGCGCTTCGGCCGTCCTGCCGTGTTATTTATCGATGGTTATTGAGCCGACCGTACACGTGGTTGCTGGCGCCACGTGGCACATACCAAGGATATATATATATATATTATTTCTCAAAAAATCCCACAGAGTCATCAATCTCCAGCTGGTATGCGAAAGAATAAGAATGATAATTTTATTAATTTTTTTGTTTTTCAAAAAAATTCTTTTATTATTATTTTCTCTTTAATGCCCCGTAAGCGCACACGTCATCCAATATCCACAGACGATTGGTCACGGCTTAATTTAATAATGGGGGCCCGCTACGATATATCGATGAACCCTTTCCTATTCATTCTCTCTCTTTTTTTATCTTCTTTTCTTGGCTTCTCTTTATTATTCATTCGCCACGAGCAATTCGGCCGATCGACAGGGCGTCTTGAGACTCGCGTAAAAAAAAATGTCTTATCTGTCGCACGCTCGAGTCAAGAAAAGCCCCCCCACCCCCCTATCCTTCTCTTTCTTCCCTCAAATCCTTCGGCTATTTTAATTGTAAATACGACAAAAAGATATTCGGGCCTTTTTCTTTTGGGCCCGAAGTGACCGGCCGTAACGACTCGAGAGAGAATGACTCGCGCCTCCTTTCAAGGTGTCAGCCCTGTCAGGTCGCTGACGTCGTGGAATAGGGTTCACTGAGATTCTTATGTTGGCAACACTTAGTAAAAAAAAAAAAGTTAACAAAGCACACACACATATTTCCTCATTAGTAAAAACATATAGGTATTACGATATACGGAGATAAAAAAATTATCTTGAAAATAAATGGAAAATAAATCGACCCGACGAGAAGTAAACAATAGCACGTGCCCTTTGACAGATGTCAGTGTAAGGAATGAAAAATAAAAAAAATACAACCACGCACACACGTGTATCCCGAAGCACGAGGGAGACATGGGCAGACATAAATCAAGAGAAAGAGAACCTGGCACGATATAGATTACGTTGATTTAGTGCATAACCGATCGGTTTCCTCTAATCAATGTTCTTAATTACCAGGCACGAATACTACTACCTACTATTACCACAGTCCCCTATCTCGGTGCTGCATACAGATTAAGCCAAAGGTAGGAAGGATCCAGTGTGAGAATTAAGGGTACGGCGAAATGATTTAGAAGATCCATTGCGCAATTAAGGATCTACCCGTGGGCCGAAGCGTAATTAGATTGCTAATTATTTTTTTAACTATCCATACGCTCATACGTTATATAGATGGAAATAAAAAAAAATCTTTCGCGACGCATATGTGTATGTAGAATATTAATGAAAACGCGTAACATTTTTTTTCCCAACATATATATATATATACTTTTTTTTTCATCGTAATTAATTAATCAATATCGTTCACTCTCGATTTACCTTTTATTTAGTTCGTACCTCACGCCTCTTTCTTGCCTTAAATATTTCTACGTGAATCTGCGCAAAGGATCGGCACTGAGGTGCGCCGGTCATACAAGGTGAAGGCTGACCGATCGACCGTGAAGAATCCCAGGCCGATTCGCGTTTCGATTACTCGTCAGAAGAAGCAGAAGAAGAGAAGGGAGAGGAAAGAAAAGAAAGAACTTTTCAAACGTGGGATCATGAAACTAAACTGGTTTTTAGGAAGACGAATGGCTGAAGCGAATGCAAATTGTTTGGAAACAAGATGAAAAATTTTTTGCACCCCCGCCCCCCCATCCCTCCCCCCTTGTAACTCTGCATCAGATTCCTCGAGGCATTCGTTAGACTTATTTCGAATTTTTGTAAAAAAAAAAAAGATAATCACGATAAATATGTAGTGCTGAAATACTCAATATGCTAATCAATTATTGATCTTCTACGACATATATATATATATATATATATATGTACACTTGGAACTCCAGTAGTGAACACCTGTCAATTCTAATAGACGCATCGACAAGAAGATCTTACCTGATAAGTTGTGTTAACGTTAATTAATACATTAAGACGAGCCTTAATTACCACGATCGTTTAACAAGCTGAACGAGCAGTGAGTTAAAAAAAAAGACAAATCCTAGAAAATCAGTATCGAATGAACGTCTAGTACACAAAAAAAAACGCAAACCCAAGTAAGGCCAGCAAAACCATTACGTGATGAAATGAAACCAAAAAAAATTGCTCGAGTCGAAAAAAAAGATACAAAAATAAAGTCATAAAATAATCCTCGCGAAAGCCGTAAAGGTAGCTGGAAAAATGAAGCGGTACAAGATGGCAAGAGAGAGCAGAAAAAAATCGAAGTGGAGACGCGCTGAGCAATGGCGACCGTTTGACCATACTAGGTTAGAGCAAGTGGTAAGTCCCAGTTCTAGACAGCCATAAGTAACCACACCGTATCGTTAAAGCATGAAAAAGTCAAGCGATTCGCTTTAACGCCACAGAGTCCCCGTAAAAACTAGTTACCATTGGTAGTGTCTACTTGGAAGGTTGATGGAATAAAAATATCACCTTAGACTGGTAGGTCTGAACCGAAAAAAAAAAAGAATGAGACAATAAACCAAACCCATCGAAATATCCATACCGGATGCAGGTCGGTAAAATCCTATAAATTATCATTCATCTGGTATACGATTCAACGTCAAGCCGTACCCCCATGCGAGCGACGGTGTAAGAATGATCAAAGTTATAAAATCGTATTGCGCAACGTCCGTATAACGCACCGTAAAATTAGTACCAGTTATCCAGACACCGGTTTGCGTGCCGATCCGTTGCTCCGATCTATATAGTTACCGATAACCTACAGGCGAGTTTACACGGTACGTCGATCGCATCGAAAAACGCTCAAATCGAATGACTGCAGGTATCCGGTGTTTACGTGGGTGATGATCGGTGTCATGTGGTGTAATAACGTGTATGACGCAATGCAGGCTTATCGAAATCGTTACCGGGAACCGATGATACCCACTGGGATGAAAAAAAAAAAAACATATATCTATATTAGCATCGGAGCTAAGGGGCAGAGATCGTTAATCATCAGGCCCAGTATTCGCGGCGAAAGGATTACAGGCCCCGTGAAAAGGTTCACGATACCCGGAAAGAGATCGGCGATGAGTTAAGGTGCGTTAGTACACTCGCGTGTGTGGCACACGTGGGATACAGGTGGGCCCGATAAAAATAAATTGTTACCGGTAAAGTTAATGAAAGATCGGTTAAAAAAAATTTGGGACTTAGCATCGAAGTGAATGTAAAAATTTGAAAAAAAAACAAAAATGGTTTCTTGGACATTCATAAAATTTCATTCGATACTCGAACCGTTCCAGGGGTATAGGTCAAAATGGCCACTTCCGGTCTGTGACATTTATTTATGTACTTTAATTACTATATGTAGCTATAGTACCGCTGGGACTTACACCCACGCTATTTAGCTATACAGGCCCAGTATCTTTTTTTTTCCTCTGGCAGTAGCTGCCCTGCTATATCCGGTTACCGATTGTGCTCGCAAGGGCGGACACTTCCGGTAACGAGTCAACGCGTTCGCGCGACTCATTATACGGTGGACCACGTTTTGTAAACGAGTGTACGTTCGTTGAAACACAAGCGGACGGGTTTAAAACCAGAAGCGTCGCCTTTGACAGGATTACTTGGCGTTTTACTCGACGTTTACATTAAAGGAGTATCGAGGCATTGTTGTGACCGCGCCTTTATTTCGTACGCGCGACACGCGATATAGCGACAAGGAATTAAAAGGGGACGGTGAGAGGGGCAAGGAGGGGGGGGGTGGATCTTCCGTGAGATAAAATCAAATGAAAATCAGCCATTTTGCATATATTTCCAAGGCTTATATATTTATTCGCCTCTAGTGCCAAACCCAAGTTTCCATAAACGGCCGCCAGGAGTCGGCAAGACGACACAAGGCGGATTTGCATAATGCGAGAAAGAGAATTACCAGCGTGAGTATCGTGGTCGTCGCGGCGACAGAGTCTCTTGCGTGCGCGACGTGTAATTTTGGATTAATACGACGAGATAATTCGTACTTCGGCCGCCAGGAGATGCTGGACGACACGAAGATCGTTATCCCAGACGACTTGCATGAAGCGATTAGACGAGAGTCTTATACAGTGTACGGCTGCTTTTGTCGGAATACTGATAGTTTCGTGGAAACGAGGCTTGAGCTATATTCTTGGTAGACGACAATTTTTTTTTGTTTAGTATCCAAAACGTCTACTACTATGTATAGTAGGTGGTAGGTAAATCGCCCTGACTGGATTTCGCGTACGACAAAATCGCTTCGTGGAAACGTCGGCTTGCTTTTGAATTAATACCTTGAGCTAACCACTGGTGGATTGAGTCGCTACTTGTGAACGGATTGAATTGTAACTGATGGGTTATGGCAATAATGATAATAACGATCGAGAGAGTCCGCCACTATATGCCGACCGGAAATGAAAGGTAACCCTTGGCAATAATGGAACCGGACAATGAAGACTCGCCTTTATAAATAGAACAGCAGGGAGGAAATAACAAGCAGCCACGCGCACCTATGTAATATCTTGTCGCTGGCGTGCGAACGGGATTTGACATTTTTTTATCGCTGGCCACGATTCTAATGACCTTACGGTTATCGATAAGAAAGCTCAGGAGGTCATGAAAAAAAAAGTACAAACAGTCAACTTATTCTCAAAAATCGAAGCAAATGAGCTTCTGGAATAAAATCCTAAACAGGCTAAAATCTGATTTCTACAAAAATATCTAATCTGATCTAATTGCAGTGTTCTCATAGGAAACTCGGAGGTTAGAAAGAAGCCGTGCGCTTCCGGGTTTATCGTTGTCAAACTAATCCCTGCCCCCCATCATTACTCATTCCTAAGCAAAGGAAACTAAAATCGTCTAAACAAGTCTCACATGAAAACCCGCCGAAAAACTTCAAACAGAAATAACAAAGCAAGCCAGAGTTTCCTTCCCCACAAGGAATATCGCAGTACGTGACAACCTATAGCTGTAAAACTCGAATGAAATTTCCCCCCCCCCCCCCCAAAAAAAAATGCTAATCCCAAACAGTCCTTAAAAAATTTTTTTAATTTCCAAAAAAAACTTGTGTAAACGCACAAGAGTACATGGTAAAAAATGCTCACATACAAAGATACAAGAGAGTGCAATCGCAAGATTTTCGACAATTATTATAATTAATTTTTTTGTCAATTTCAAAAAAAAATCCGCGCGATGACGTCAAAATCCCAATAGAAATCGACAGCCTGTCAAACAGACGTAAAAGTGCATCAAAGGATGCACTGGAGTCGCAAGAGTGCATCGGTGAGTGGAAGCAAGGTAGGAGATAGTAGGCATAGAATAAGAAATGGTGCATGGCCGCGTTGTGCCACTGTATAAATAGCCACTAAACCCGTGACCATCCCCGTCGGCGTCACGAGCTCACTGGCTTAAATGCGACAGAGTCATCCCGGTCCGTACCTCGTGGTTCTATCTCGGTCTCTCTTACTCCAACGAGAAGAACGGCGCAACGTGCCCGGTATGAATCACGCGTATTACTATTCCGCCTTAAAGTTCCTTCTTCTTGTACCGCGTGCAAGGCGCAGTAGTGCTTTGAGACGAGTGAGCGTCGCGACGCATCATCCTGGCTCAAGGCAACTCTTATGGGGGGATATACGAGGGACGGCGTCGTGGTAGGAGGATCTTTGAGTATGAAGAGAAAAAAAATTTTTTTTACATAACCTCCAATTCTAACTGCGCACAGCCATTTCGTATGATCTTCCTTTAAGGGATTTTTATTAGTCACTTTTTTTTTTTCTTCCCCCAAGTCGACCACCTCGAGTGGAATCCTCGTTACGTCTTTTCAAACGCATAACTACTCGATAATGAGTAACCCCCGAGAGATTTGTTAGGGTGGTACTGACTCTCGACAAAAAAACCTGGGGATTGCCAACTGGAATCCGACACGTTCCAGGCGAGAAGCTTAACGGCTGCGAAAGAGAGCAAAGCGACCATTATAGATGCATATATATGTATATGTATATATACCATATACACTTATGTATATATATATATGTACGTACGAGAGTGAATATAGGTATATACCTGTATATCATGAAAGGTTGTACTTCAGAGTGCAGACACCCGTAAAAATATCCTCATGGCTTCTCCTTTTCATGCTCAGTACGTAAATACCAACTTTACAAGATATGAAATACCCGAGTACATTATATACATATATATATGTATGTTCTATGTACTGAGTGCAAGTATACCTATAGATGCCATATATACAATAAGTCAATAGGGCATAGAGTGGAAGCTGGACGGAAATGGGGAATATCGAATATCAATGCGTGGCATAAAAATGAAGTTATAACGTGGGATTAGTGAGTGAAAGATGGAGGGAGAAATAAGGGATAATTGACTGAAGTGCCATGAGGTTGGTAATAATTCGTTTGGATCCACAACAAAGTTGTAAGATCAGTTGGGATTTAAATGTTACAGTGATACGACTTTGCACGAGTTATCCAACGTAAGGCCCCCTGTCGTCGTATATAATGCGTCCCTGTAAACAGGGATTACGCGTTGTTAATAGCCGAGCTGGCCCGAATCGTGACGATAAATCCCGAAGGATGTTAGAGAGACGTCGCGTACGCGGCTGATGCCTGTTGTGGAAAAAAAAAGAAGCTTTTCCAGTGTCGGCAACACGAGAAGAAAAAATATAGGTAGAACAGGGTCTGCGAAGTGCAGGGAGTATGAATGGGCCTGAGTAGAAGCGTGACAATGAGGGGCGAGTGAGACAGGGGTATGAAAAAAAAAACTGCGAGACTGGGCCCCGAATTCTGTGTGTTGAGCCGCGGGGCCTCACGAAGACGCACTTGGAACCTACGATTTTAGGATCGTAAAAGGTCCCAAATGTGGCGGAAGTCTTGCACGCGCGCCGATCGTAAAGATTGTGCGTAAGGCCCAGCCGCGGGGCCTTACGACGCCTGTACGTCTGAAAGTCAGGGTGTAAAACACCAGTATCGACTTTTATTTCAGGAAGAGAATCGCAGGCGCGTACGAGCTGCCGTGAGGCCCATTCCCAAAGGGCCCATAAAATTTGCACGAAATAACCGAGCGGGCCCATTTAAATCCGGAGTAAAAATGACGTTACATTATTTTTAAAGGGTCAACGCGCACTTTATTTTTAATCCCTGGAGTTCGGTAAAGTACGTTTCGTTTGTACAAAAAAAAAATTTTTTTGTCCATCGCGTAAACAAGGCCCAATATTTTTGTGTACATCGAGTCACTATTAAAACTTCATAATTTTTTCTGAAAAGATCTAATGACAAATTTTTCCGGAAGATCGACGAGATTTTCAAATGATAATGCTGTTTATTATTTGAAAAAAAAATTTTTTAATGGGCCCCATACGTAATTTCACCTACGGTCCCATTTCCCGGCTACACGAGACTATTTCACTCGAGCGTATAAAGACACGTAAGAAACTGTCCGCAGAGGTGCCTATTATTAAATGGTCAAAGCGCACGTCACAAAAATAAAATGGCCGTGCAAGAAAGTCGAGCATGAATGAACATAAAGGAACCCCGTGGCGATGCACAATTCACTCTCTCTCGCAAAGGGTAAGTATCTACCTACATGCCAAGTCTATAACCAAACGATAGCAATAGGCAATTTGAACGTAAAACGATCGTAACACCCAGTACGTCCATGTCTCTCGACATCCAAAAAATCCCAACAGACCAAGTACCATTAAAAAAGTAAAAGCAAAGAAACTGAAATCCAAAAAAATCAGAGCTAAAGAAAACACTTGGTTTTTCATAAAATAACGTAAATATACACTGAAGTTTCAAAAAAAAAAAAAAACGTTCACTTTAAAACCATGCATATTCGCCTTTGCCAAAAAATACATTTTATAAACACAATAACACGTGTCATCTGTCAGATACCTCATTGTTTTGGACCTGTCAAAAAGGCACATCGAACACGTGGATCGACTGTACCACTCTAAGAGTCCGATAAAGATTGAACAGCCTGACAATGAGGCAAGACTGATCATTCTTAAAGAAAGAAAATGGCGTAACAAACGATGAGTTATCCATACTAGATTAATCAACGATACACTTAGGAAGCTGAGTGAATGATCGATTCCTTGGAGGTTCGTTCAAAATAGAACAGCCATTCCTCTCTCTCTCTCTCTCTCTCTCTCTCTCTCTCTCTCTCTCTCTCTCTCTCTCTCTCTCTCTCTCTCTCTCTCTCTCTGTTGCTCATCTCTTATATACACTACATTATATATATATATATTACATACACACATATATATATAACCAACTCGGCACATTTTACTACTAGGCAATACGCGCAGGCGTATAATTGGTGGGGACGCTCATTCATTTGCTCAAACGTAGGCGTAGGAGAACGAACGATCTTTCCCTCTCTCTCCCACTGATTTCGATCCCCAATATTCAGTCTCTCTCTCGCTCCATACCGGCAGCCTATAATACCAGCCGCGTGCGTCTCTATATGCTCGCCTGGCAGCAGCCTGGCTAGGCTTGACTAGGCGGCACGTTAATAGTGACAGATCGTCTCTCTCCAATGCCTAAGAGTAAGTAAGGCGAGGATACGTGCGCTCAAGAGGCTTTTCCCGGAACAATATTTTCGTTTGGTGGTTTTTCGGCATGGACCCCAAAGAGAGGAGGCTGGATGATTAATCGATGGCTAAGGCGACGCCGTGTGACGGGAGGCGGTTTTTTAAAATTGGTATCTATCAATTTCATTAATGACCATACAGCACCCGTGCATGTAAATTTTGAGTACGCTGTGTATTTAAGAAAATTTTACGTTTTGACTTAATTTTAGGAAAAGCATTTATTTTATACATTTTTTTTTATTGATTTTTCGATAATCTCCAGTGCCCTTTTATGTGGCAACTTTATTGTGCTGTGATATAATTATTGATTTTTTTTCTATTTATACTCTCTGGGTCATTGATATTAATTGATAATGTATCGAGGAGATGATATTTCTTGGAATTCTTATGGCAATACCCTCCTCCCTGAATGCATCCCGCCCCCCTTCTAATGACAGGCTCTATTTATTCTAACGCGCAAGATGCACTTTAACATAGTACCAGTACTGTTTCGATCTGTACGATACTTGTTACAGTCAATATCATTTATGCGATACTTTTATTATTCTTTACGCCACCGTGCACACTTCGACTACTTGCGAAATAATCTCATTCGCATTTTGCGACCGTTTTCATTGCTCTTATTTAAATACCACCGCGGTTGCATGCAAAGTAACGCGCTACCCGTACGTGACTTGGGTATTAATCGGCAAGTGCTGGTCGCGAAATATATACGTATATATGTCCATATGTTATATAGTCAGCACGCGAGTCAATCTGACGGCTTAAAAAGTTAATGAAACGAATATAAGGAACGTTTTAAGAAAGAGAAATTGACGTTCGAAAAAAATGAATGGAAAAGAATATTTTCAAATTTGGAATGTTATATTATTTTAAAATAAAAATTTTTTATTACGTTGTGCATGGAACATTTTTTTTTGTAAACGCAATTTGGTACTAATTTTCTGATTACTGTAGATCAGAGGTCGTTTGGTGGATTATTTTAGCATCAGGATTCATTCGATTCGCCCACGCAGCATCGGGGAGTTTAATTGTCCAGGCTCTATGCTTTGTTATCACTTTGGTCGGATAGGTGAGCGGCGTCTAACACGTGTAGGAGCTATGGGGGCTACTGTAGGGACAGTTGGGAATTGCATGGGGCTATTCATGGGTTTAATTCGCGGCGTTAAAAAGTTTACTGGCTAAACGGTTCGTTAATTGCCTCGTAAACGGGTTCGACCGATGAGCTGTCGGAAGGTACATTCCGTATCTTCCACAGCTGGAAGGCTTATGAAGTGGTTGGGTAAAATACATTCGTTTCTGATTGGTGCAAGTTTCCTATTACTTTTTCGAGGGTAAATATAATTTGTAGTAAACACCTTTGATGTGCTCTAGTTCTTTTTTTTTCTCTCTTGTGGCAGAGGAACAAGGGTTAACCTGACCGGAAACGGATGAGATAAGGAAGGGATGATGCTGGACCGTTTCATAGCAAACTGGAGTAAATTTAAGAGAAAAAAAAAAAGTATTCTTGGTTATACTTAAAAAGAAATTTATCTTGAGAGAAATCTGATTTTGATCAACCTGCAAAATATGACTTCTTGGCTGTGGATTTTTTACTTCTGTTTTAAGTCCTTCAGGGTGTCGTATCCTGCCTGATTTTAATTATCTTTTTTCCTTTTTAATAAATATTCTTAGTATGCTCTGTGACGTAGCACTTCAGACGGGTATCGTATACTGATTTTTTGAACGATAATGATTTTTCTATGGATGGTGTTAAAAAGTGCCTTTTGTTTTTTTTTTTTGTAAAGTAGCTACTTTTCAAAATACAAGTCGTTCACAGTCAGAGAATCAGTCTACGATGAGAAGGATGCATCCGCTTTGGTTGCCGCTAAATATAAAGTGTGAGCGGGTCGCCTTGGGACGGATGTCACTAGCTTGATATTACCAAGAGAAAGACCCTAGTACTTAGTCAAAAAAAGTGACAGTTTAACTGCCATAATACAGAAAGTTGAAATATAATAGAATCCAAGAGAAATTTATATTCAATGAAAATTCCTCTCGATTTAGCGATTGGTCGTAAAGAAGAATGTCCTTTCTTAAATAAAAATACACTGTTCAGGACAAGACTGGATATCTAGTTAGTTCGAAACCGGACGCTTTAATCTGACATGGAAATCTGAACGGACTTCGATACGAAGTCAAAGAGAAAAAGTACCGGTGACGAAGTGAAAGAAAAAAAAATAGAGAAAAGAGAAGAAAGAAAAAGAAACGGTTTTAAAAAAAAAAGAAAGCATAGGTTATGTACCGTGTTTGAAGCCGTGTTTAAATCCCCGACCTGCGAGGACTGGACTGTTGCATTTCCATAGGAGACAAATCAGCAGAAGGGAGAGCAGCGTCCCGACGCCTTTATGAAGACGTCTTGATGCCATGATCTTCTATTCACTGTCACTCATTTATATACACACTGCACTAATTCACTGTACGATGTTCATGCTGGATATTACGTGGGATCAGAAGGTTCGCAACGACGAACCGTTTTGTGTCATTTTGCACTGTTGACAAATCCTTGGATACTGGTTTTTTTTATTTTACCGAACACCATGGAAATTTATAGAAGCTTCATTCGGTTTTTTTATTATTTTTTACGAAAATACCTCGAGGCATTTTTATTTTACCTTTTTATCTCGTCGCACTGCGATTTGTTACGAGAACCTTTGTCTTCGTTCGCGATCTTATGTAAAATACAATTATTGCGTATGATAATGTCTGGCAATTCTTAGTAAAATTCAAATCCTTACAGAGTAACAGGAAAGTAAATAATTTTTCGTCTTCGGAACCGCCCAGACGCTTGGTAAACAATATAAAAATACACTGCGCGCTAAGCAGCGTTCGAAAACTCCTTTGAAATCGTCGTAACGTACAAACACGTGTACCAACGTAACACGAGACAAGGTAACTACGAAGATATCAGTCCGAAAGAATTAAAAAAACGTATCAAAAGCGTGTCCTGCTGTTACTAATAAATAAATTCACAACTGTGTCCAAAGAGATCAAACGATAATTGTGTCTTGTCGTTCACTTCGGATAAACAAACCTAAAGGCCGGTTCACAATACATCCTACGTGTTGTTCCTAGAGGAATTTCGTGCCTTGAGGTATTTCTTGCTCACGCGTTATCGACAACGGGAATGAACGATATAATGCAACGAGTATGCAGGAACAAAAATTGTAATGACAACAAAACTATTCGGCGTTGAAAACTCGCGCACGAAAGTCAGCCGCACCGTGTAAACGCCGCGAGCAAACTAAACCGAACTCCCAGCTTCGGTGCTACTTGGAGTCTCGAGACTTGTATCCGGCCACTACCACCACCATCAGCACCATCAGCACCATCAGCACCACCACCACTACGAACATCATCATCTACCCCTTGGCTGCCAGGTAGTCGAACTACCTAAGCAAATGAGCAATGAGCTTAGCATCGCATCAGCCGTCCAGGTATGCACTATAGGACTTGTATTGTTTTCACGGTTGGCAAGTCCCAGACTTACGCTTTATGGGTCTCGCACATTTCTGAGCTTGTCAGGTTTGACCCAGGTGGTATATTGAAGCTGGAAGCAAATTTGTTACAGACTTGTCATAGAATTTATTGTATGGTAAATAGCATAGTTATTTTAAAAATTTATTTTTACACGAGTTTAACATGTTTTGTTATGGGGTTGTTTTGTAGACAGCTTGGTTGTGGAATGATCAGTTGTCAAATGGATGGATGCTGGTTTTTATTTTTAATAAGGGAATGTGCCTGTATTTTATTGAGATAATTGTAGGGGTATATCGATTAATAGATTTCAATAATATTGACAATTAATTTTACACGAATCTGCCTCAGATTGATTATTGTGATTGTTTAATCACTAATGTCAATTTTAATAAAGACATTATTTTTTTATGAATTGTCAATAGTAATTGTACGTGCATTGGTTTTCCATTTTAAAATTTGATTTTCATCCGTTTAATATGTCTATGACATTTATGATTTTACTTTTTTTTAATCATTCAAATGAAAACTATTACATTCACAGATCTATTTATTTATATGTGTAATTCTGAATCTAAGTAATAATGAAAACACACATAATCCTATCAGTAGTCTTTTATCAATGCTCCAATGTGAAGCAGGCTTTATGGTACTTTCCCAGTACAGATTACTACGTTATCTTTAACAACCGCCCATCATACCCGAGATGAGTTGGGAGATGCACAACGCTACGATTTTAGGCGATACCAAAATCATGGCGCTAATTCGCAGCGGCGAGTCTGGAAGTAGGATTTTGTGATCATCGCCTCTGTCGACAATGCGAATTCCTTCGTAGCCGAGCGAAACGTGAACACGAACCTGTAGCTTGGCAGGCAGAGGTTCTCCGCTACCTCACCGCTGGTTCACAAAGCAACCCTTAGAACGAGACCAGGAACTACAGAACTTCTCCAGAACTATTGAAAAAGCCTATTGTTGAAACATT
>JASANN010000098.1:0-98378 GCA_031762395.1 Calameuta pygmaea | reverse complement strand
CCCCCCCCCCCAGGGCGCTGCATAACCAATCAAATTCAAGCTACACCCTGCCTTACTATGTAGTGTACCCCGGCACCCCCCTCCAAACGGCTTCCCCGGCAGAATTACGCTTCATCCCTATATTTCTATATCGATGTAAGTGGCACACAGATGTTATACTCCTAGAATGGGAATAGCCTGTTTCAGCAATAAGTGGAAAGTGGCCCTAACATGTTGAGACAGAAATATATCCCTCTCTTCATTTGTAACGTTCAGTTTGTACCATCACACTCACTGGTTGGTTTAAGGCGGGCAACCACTTTACGAAACCGAAAAATAGATGATTTTTTGGATTTTTTTTTTATTGTGAAAATAATGGAAATTTCCTCAACTCTGACAATAATTTATTCATATTTTCATACATCTCTGGTAATTTTTTCAAGATATTTCATGCATTAATTAGGGTTTAATCCGCTGTGTCCCTTGACGTGTCCTTATCGTCGTTGTCGATTTGCGAGAATTGTGCAGCACGCAATTTACATCTGAAATAGTCCTTCAAATTTTTATACATTCTTAAGATGATTTTTTACATGAACCTAAATTTTGACAAAAAATCGAGAATTGAATGTTGGAACGTTTGAAAAAAAATGATGGATTTTTAACAATTTTTTCCTCGGCATTTTGCAATAAAAAATATGTTTTAAACAATCTAATCATTCCAACTTTAGGTTCATGTTTTAATAAATTATATTATGTAAACGTATTTCAAATTTGAAGATGACCCATCAATTAGTTTTTGAGTTATGATTCCCGCAAACTGAAAAAAATGTCATTTCGAGAAAAACACATTGAAAGTTTCATAAACGAAAAACTCAAAGTCCAATGTGTTTAATCAAAATAAATGATACTGTCTTACCGATTAATCAGCAACTCCAGCACCATACAGCAGTCCTCTTCCTCATGCAACTCATTTGAAGCTTGCACTTTCTCTTTACGAGCTTTTCGAGTTTCCTTTGTCTCTAACAAACTTTTTCTATTTTGCCAAGCCACGCGCTGATACCTGAGCGCGCTTGGGAGTTGAACGGAGAGTGTTTATCATTTATACATATACTTACTCGTGCATACATACCGTTAGAAGGAATCTGAATATCGTTTTGAAATTATCAGAGTGTATTCTTAAGATATTTTGCTAATGATTTATGAAATAAAAAGATTGATTTTTTGAAGCATCTAAAGTGGTTGCCCGCCTAAAGTCGCGAGAAGCTGTTCTATGAGCATTTTTCGATGGAAACATAACTTATGAAATGACACAACAATGGAAGTTAGACGCGCTAGAAATGACGCATCCAATGACAGGTTAAAAATATTCAATGAATATACATATGCACTTTTTAAAAAATATAAAAAATAAAGTAAAGCACGCGCACCTATTGGCGATGATACGCGTATAAGATGTCCAAAAGGTATTGTAGTTAATGACTATAAAATATATAATAATAATAAGTGGTAAAAACGAAAAATGGACAACATAAATGCCGACATTAAAATTACATTCGAAAGATTTCATCCCGCGTCCTGTTTAAGAACATCTGCATAAGACGTCTACCGAATGTATTACGCATAGCATTTTCCACCAGACGTCAGTAGGAAATTGTAAACATAATTCGGATGTTCTGTGTTATGTGGAAAGACCCTAGCATTCGGCTTCTGTATATACCATTGCTATACATAGCAACTCGTACACGAGACGTGATTAAAATCATAGAGATTTAGTAAACGCTCGGTTTTAAAAACAATTTTCACCTCCCTAATTGGAGAATTTAATGGAATTTTGCAAAACTACATTTGAATATCGTGCCGTGTTACGTGTTCAGTTACATTGTAAAATGCCTTTTACTAACCTTTGTGAAATTAAGCGGATACTTATTTGTAGCAAACTTAAATAATTAACTAATCGTTTGACGATGATTGATAGTATAATTGAAACGTTCAACACTCAATAAATATCGTAGAAAATCAATTTTAAGTTAGAGTGTGAAGCTAACTGGAAAATTTAAAATTGTTTATCTTTTTGGACTCTAACGGTGCTTAATCGATGGGAAATCGTTTGATGGCCATGAATAAGCCAGTTGAAATGTTTGATAAAACGCAGTTTTGTGAAAAAAAAATGCATAAATCGTATTTGACATATTGCGGATAATTCCGATGATGCCGAATGCTGAATGCGCCATACTCTTTATAGTGTATTATATGTGTTCTGATTGGATAGTCGGGAACACAAGATATCCTTTTACCCATCTCTTTCTCATCAGGGACGGTATCTTAATATTCAATACCCCACTCTTTTGAGAATATAAGATAGAACATTTTTCATAAAATGGCGGCAAATAGCAAACAAATGATGTGCATTTAATTTATATCTTATTAAAAATGAATAATTGCAACATATATTTACAAATAAAAATGGTAATACTTGAAAGACAACTAAGGGCCAGTTCCACAATCACGATTTATTTTTTAAACTCGGTTTATCTTCGAAATAGAAGTATCTAATTTCCTAAGCGCGCAATTAAACCGGAATTAAAAAATAAACCGTGGTTGTGGAACCAGTCGTTAACAGTAAACAATTTCAAGGGAAACTTTCAGCAGTCACACGTTCCTGGATTAGATACCATCTACCAATAGAATACTTAGAATGAGATAAAGAGTGGAATACTTCCACTGAAATATATGTATATTTGGAAGGCGTATTGCAATAAGAATATGCTGTGCCGGTGTGTGTCAGGTATTTTCTACCTATCTTCGTTTGCTCCGGAGGATTATCTATCTATCTCTATTGCGAACTGCGCATGTAAGTAGAGTCTGAGCTAAAAGTTACAATTCACACCATACTGAATTTTGCTGTCATTACATACAACTGAACATAAATTTATATGTAGTACTCCCGATACTAACTTTTGACAGACTGTACAATGTGTGAGAAAGAGACGACTGCCCACCGTTCTCTCTCTTTCTCTCTCTGGGCACGCGTGGTACGAGTTCCATTATGTATACGTGTATATGTATATCAATGGATACTCCTCGCTGTATCTCTCTTGTTCTAGAGCGGACATTTTTTTTACAAATAGTTAGAGTAGTAATGTCGCAATCCATATTATATGTCTATGGTCAATACCTACGTCTACCCATATTGGAGGCACTTTATATATATATCAATTGAAAATTCAAGCGACGCTACTAACACCGAGATTATCCTTAACCATTTTGACAAACTTTTCATCTCGAAAATTTTTCATACTACGATTCCTAATGATTTTCCTTATCTGTGCGATGCATGTTCTTGTGAAAATTCTATAAAAACAAGTAAATTAAAAAATTGCAATTTCTATTCATAAGTATGCATGCGGCAATCATCGTTGTATCTTTATTAGATGCTTGACAAAAACGTAAACAAAATTATCTTCGCATCACTCGCAATAAGTTTTGCAACACCTCTCAGAGAGCGTTTACTATTACCTATTATTTTTATCATTGTCTATTTTTCGCATTCATACTTGAATTATAATGACTATGTACAAACTAATTATTTTCAATTACATTCTGAAAAAATTGTTTACACTGTGGATGAAGTAGTGTACACTACTCACTCATTTATTTAAAACTAATACGAAAAATAATATTAATGGCGAGTGAAAAATGAAGTGTCTATAGGAAAACTCGTCATTTCACACAGTGTACCTTAACCCTAGAACGGTACACTTCCGCATCCGATAACTAAAGATACACTGGGTGGGTGTTGGGTGTGCGACACCCAGTGTACCGTTCTTTTAGTATTTCGAAAACTCTTATAAATCATGCTTTAATATATATATATTTCTTTTCCAATTTTAAGCTATACAAGTAGTTTAGTGATAGTTGGATTAATTATGAGATCAAATGTTATAAAATATAATTTGGAAACACTTACAGCTAGATGTAGAAAGTCAATCACGGATTTACCGTAACCCTTTGTCAGAGAAAAACATGCTCCCGCAGTGAAACGAGCCTCGCTATATTTTTCTTATAAAAAATGCTAGCATTAGCGAAGTGTTTTACGAAGTACATTAGATCCAACTTGTATTTCATTTATTCCTTTCGAATGATTCGAATAAATTTAGATCGAAAGAATAATGTAAATTAGATTAATTAACATATCACCCGAATCGCATCTGTGTGCTTACCACGGCGAGCATTGCATATTTCACCTCGCACTCGCAGTCAGTAAAGAAAATACGACAACGTCTTCCAATTAGCTGGGACGCAGTTTTTGATTAAACAAAAATAGTATATCAAGCACCCAGGCAACCAAAAGAGTCAAGGAGAAAAATTGGGGGGGGGGGGGGGTGACATAGTAGGTTCATTAAAGATAACTAAACTCATTCCAGGATGAGCTATTGCTGAAGAGCAAATTCAATTCATGATTCTTCCGAGACATGCAATGGCTTTTTGTAATAACGAAAAGAAAAATGAGATAATCAGGCAAAAGAAGAGAGAAGAACGAGATCGTTACGCGAATAATGAAGTGAGCCATTACATACCTAAAATATACATATGTATAAACATTTCTTCTTTGCACGGAAAGTCTATAAAAATTGATTACTGATTCGGCTGGCGATACGATCACCAAGTCCTGTAGAGTGGGAACGTGACACTGTATCGTCACTCCTGGGGCATTTCTGATTAGCACAGAAATTCGAGCTCCTTGCCATGAGCACAGTTCCCACATAACGTGGTTCTCATATTATTAAAGGCGACTTTGATTATGATACTCTACTGATTCTGTGTACGACGTTCTCCGATAATGTTTTCTAACTTCCTGGTGACGAATGAAGTTGTCATATTTTTCTTTGCTGGAGAATGTTCTACTGAAGTCATTTCGATATCTGTGTCATCCGACAATAATCTCTTGCCGACAGATTTCTTAGCGTCGACGGATATCATCATCTGGTTGATAGCCTCCAGGTCCTAGAAAACATAAATTAGAAAATTAATTCTTGAATAAATAATAATTATTTTTTAAATTCTTTGTCATTACTTTGGCAGGACTGCGACCTAGTGAGTAACTCAGCTGTGGCGCTGGCGATGCTGTGATTGCTGTCGGATCCAAAGTCCTGGTGGTTACACTGTTTGTGACACGTCTAACTGGAGACCTAGCACTAGGTTTAGATTGCGGCAATGGACTGAGGGCCAAGTTCATAACACCACCCCGAGACCAGCCAAGTTTGTTCGCAACTTCTTTAACCTGTGGCACGTAGACAGTGTTGTAAAATTTAATAAGGTCGCCACGAGTCTCGGGTCCGAAATTACGCGAGGTGCCAGCCATATTGGTGGGTGTTGGTGGTGCGATATTATTTCTCTGATCCGTCGAGGCTTCAACGTTTCTAGTTCTGTCCGATTCGCTGTTGCCATTTGTTTCATTCTTGTCGATAAGTACTGATCTGTAAATATGCGACTCAGCCTGGGGCTGTAACCGATAGCAACGCATAATTTCCGTGAAGGTATTTCTCTCCATCTTCGCGAGTTTACATATTACGTAAACAGCACACATAAGAATCTGATCCAAGTGCCGATCTTTCATAAGGTGAGTACGGTCCTTAACAGAGTACTCAAAAATTGTCCATATCTTTTTCTTCATCTCCTCATCGACGATATCTAAAGACTTGCATAGATCCTGCATACGTATACTAGACAGATTATAAAATTTTCTGAAGAAGAGCGCCAAAGAGCCCGTTCGTCGTGGTTTCGCTTGTTCTCTGTTCACTATACTTGACTGGGTTGACGCGCCACAACCTTGCAGCGTTGATGTCTTTGGAATGGCTATCTGGTGGTCTGGCAGTGTCAAAAGTATTCTTTGATTACCGTCGATCGTTACGACCTTTGGAGACAAGACACTTTGGCCCCCTACTCGTAAGATACTCTGTCCACTGATTCTACTGTCAGGAAACAGCCGTTTCTTGGCGACACCTGAAGCAACCACAGGAGACTGAAATCTGATAGAAATTTGCGGTAAATTTCGAAATCTCATACATCTTTCTCGCGTCAATAAGAAATAGAACAAACCTTTCGGATGCAGATGATATAGGACTTTGCTGGATGTCGTGCTGAGTCCCACGGTCCAGCGCGAGTCTTCTCAAAACAGGTTGACCCGGTGTGTTGGGGTCAAAAGTGTCTGCATTGCCCGATAAAGTAACTTCTTCGTTACTCGGCACGCCACCTTCTGCATTTCCTATAACAGTCCATAAAGGACTCTCGCTTCGCCAAGCAAGTGACTCTAAAATTGTCTCCTCGATGAGATTCAGGTGTTTCACTACGTCGCGCGACAGTCCTTCCTCGTCTCTGACGATGATTTCTATAACCTTATAGAAATGATAGGCGTCCAAGTTTAAGGCTGTTAGAATCCATGGAAACACCTTGTCACTGTTATAAGAGTAGATGACTATTTCCAAGCAACAGGCGAAAAGGCACCGATGGAATATTTCATTTGAAAGCAAATTCTGAACAAAAATACGAAGAAATAAATATAATATACATAATATCCATTGGCGTTTAAACACACTTTTTATCATTTTCATGACTTACTATGATATCACAATTAGGCTTCCTGCGTTTTTCATCATTTAAGATCATCTCTAGGAGTTTATAGTACAGAGTTTGTCCCAGGTGAAGACGTTTCTTTCCAAAATTTAAATTTGACGCTTCGTTGCCTTCAGTATTTAGAGTATATTGAGCACAAAATTGTTCACCAATCTCCCTCACTCTGGCTTCCACCGTCCTAACATCCTGAGTGCAACTGTTAAA
The DNA here is from genome assembly GCA_031762395.1 of Calameuta pygmaea. Classification (NCBI taxonomy): domain Eukaryota; kingdom Metazoa; phylum Arthropoda; class Insecta; order Hymenoptera; family Cephidae; genus Calameuta; species Calameuta pygmaea. The sequence continues at coordinate 91,562 of JASANN010000098.1, read as the reverse complement.
CATTTCTATGAGACTCTCACTTGGGGCGGCTTGGCGACCAGCTAATAAAGCCTGTAGACGACTAACACTCTGCGTTGCGGTAGACACTGCTGTCACGTTGGACATATCTTTCTTTCTAAGGTATTTGCGCCCCGTTAAAGGCGTCGGTGGCGTCAAATGCTGCATTTGCTATATAGTAACATAAAGAAAAACCATATTAAGTTTGTATATGATTTTAATTATCATATAAAAAAGCTCATTTCAATTGTTAATTGGTTATTATTAAACATAGCACATCGTATTCATGTCAATAATGATCACAGAATTTCATATTTTGTTGAAGATTATATGAAATAACTTATATGCGCATGATCCTAACAGGAATTATCGCGTGTAAAACAGAAATGATTTATGATTGTAAACTAGCCGCCTAACGAAACATTAAAATCTTTATGAGCCTTTGCAACTTCCAAAAGATGATCCAGACTAATATAAAAAAATTTGGAAAATACTCACGCCACCGTACTGTTCCTTCTTGAACTGAAATTGTTCATGAAGGTTACCAAAGTTTACAGCATCCGCAGGCGATCCGATATTATCCTTAGCATCAGCACCTGAAACCGAAAGGATATTTATTAATAATTATTTAATAGTAAGTTTTCAACAACCCCATTGCTGCCTAGGGTATACCCAATTAAATGATATACAGTATCTATGTACTGTACACAAAAACAACCTGCGTCGGCGAGATCTAGTGATCATGTTGCATTGAAAATGAGCCTATCTCTATTCTCTACACTGCCATGAAAACCCACCTTTCAAAGTCATATGTCTTGGAAGTTTAGCGCGATAAGCAATCTCTCTGCCGACTATTTCCAAGCTTGACATTCCATTCATCCTGATTCGTCTCCACTCAGCTGCAAATCACAGCCACGACAAAGCGGAAAGAAACGGGTTAACAGCCAGAAGTGTAAATGATTAAGAGAATACATGAGTGCAGCTGAATGCAATAGATCGTAATTGAATTAGATACATACATAAAGATGCATAATATGTAGGTGTTTAAAAATGATAATCTAACAGCGTGCTACATGTGATGCATTTGAAATTCAAGGGTTACCTGCATGTAAATAACATGCAATGGGATTGGATGCTTATTGCCAGGTGCAAGTAGGGATACCTAAGAGGGTTCGATTTATGGAACAGGTGGGCTTTAGTGCTTAAAGTCTGATCAGCTGTTATTAAAAGCCATGCTGTATACTAACGAAGGTCAAAACATGCTTTTTCTACTAAAGGGCGCATTTTTTCACACTTAGGAAAAAGTTGTATCGCAATATAAAATTCAGAGTCCTTTCCGCATCTGGAAAGCGAGATAACTAACCCCAAGAAAATACTTATTCAGTACGATTGATACGAATGAAACTGATTATTCTATTAATTTTTTGTGCACTAATTATATTTGAAACTTGTCTATTTTTCAAAGTATATTATTATTCTTACCCAAAAAAATTCGTTCATCAAAATCCCCCACACTTAAAACGTGCTGCTCATAGGCTTTGTTTACAGCCTTGTTGTTTCCGTCAAAATAGAGGGCTTCTAAAATTCCGGAGGAGGTTGACTGATCGCCCCGTAAAATCCCTTCGTTGAATAACTTGTTTATGTGATTCTTCAACGTGTATTCTTTAATACCTTTTGCCTCGATAACTAAGGCGTCATGACGTTCACAGAGAAGATTAACAATGCAGTTTGCTACTCTTGGTGGAATATAGTGATCAGAGTTGAAGTTTGGTGGCAATCCTGGATACGAACGATATTTAGATATTATATAATATAATAACAAAGTTTACTGTCAGTGATAAATTAATATAGTCGGTCCACCAATTCGGTATAATGTTCTGACAGTTTGCAAGGCACACAATCCTAATCAAGTGACACATGGTTTTCCATAAAATAATGTAAACATATGGTAAACTAGAAAAAAAAAAGAACGTATTTAGTGTAAAGCCATGCATATGCATACTTTGTAACAAACATTTTATGTAGTGACATAAATGCCACGCTGAAGACTTAATTGTTTTCAATCTGCCAAAAAATACATCGAACTCATGGACAGATTATAAGAATTGCTTACCAGGAAATATTGGATTAAGGAGATCTTTTCTGTTTGCTAGCAATGCATTACTGTAGATAAAATCACAAGTGACAATAAGTAAATGATAAGAATTAACAAGATCATCAGAGATATCAGGGAAAGCTCCTTTGATGCAGACAAAAAGGGTCCAACAAAATTCAAAGACTCTGGATGGGGTACATGGTAGAGTTTTGTGCCGTCTTGATCTTGGTGGACGTGACACATCATCTGCTGGGTCTTTAAAAATGTCAGTAAAAATAGGTTGATACTTTTTGAATATCACCATAGAGACAGCAAAGTTCCTCTCAAGCTTCTCTATTTTAGAGCGGAAATCCTGTGGCATGTTAGCCATGTCTGCCCATGATTTACTTTTCGTGAAGAACTGCATCAGAGACAAATTGCACAAACGCAAAAGGCGTGTGAGAGATACGCAGTTGCCTTCAACATTTGCACCAGTTCTTCCAACAGTTGGTGTTGAAGATCTTCGGCAAGCAACATACAATGCACATCCTATCCAATGAAGTTGATCCCCCTGAAAATACATAAAAATCACCTGTGTAACATGCAATAATTTTACCCAAATATGCTTATCATTTAACTTTCTAAAAAGACAACATTCAATTTATTAAACTGAGAATGAAATTAATTTGATAGGATATACAAAAATAAATTGTTATAAATTCTTATGAACTACATTCATTTTGATATCCATAGCAATTGAAAAAAGCTGTATTTTTCTATTTATAGGGCAACAAAATGCCGCGCTAAACATTCAAACTTCCGAGATCGACAATGACTGATTTCAAGAAAAAATTTTAGTTGTTCTTTTATATTAAATGAGCTAAAACTTTAACTTTTTATTCCTGAATATTTTATCAAAACAACTAAAGAAAAGATGATAAAACTTGTTTTTAATCAAGCGAAGTATTAACGAAAAATTGAATCCTGAGTCCTTTAACACAGGATTACACGAAGAATTGTACGTGTTTCGCAATTGTAAAATTATAGGAAAAACGTTGGAGCGTTCATTTCTAATAAGAAAAGCCCATGAAGATCGATAGACAGTTGTATTTGATGAAATACCTCCAAAGTGTAGTTCTGTCGAATAGTCTCGTAGGATCTCCAGGCTTCAGATGCCGCGGTAGCATCCATATTTAGCTTTTGGCATAAATCCTGATGTCTACTGTACGTAGAATCTTCGACATCGTCCGACTGCCCCATTTTCCACGAAAATATTACGGAAAACTATGAAAAATCACTGGAACACTATCACTGCCTAACTGAGGTGCGCCATACGAGAAGCCTGTAGCGCCTTGGCGGGAAACAGTCGTGCACCATCGCCATTTCTGCCAACTTGGCGGGAAATACATATAGTGAGCTACTTGTTGTGAAAATAATAACCTTCTGGTTTAATATGTTGATAATTATGAAAAACTTTATAACTTTATACATATTTTGCATATAATTATAATAATGGGTCAATATGTTTGGTCTGCCTGAAAAATTTGGGACTACTTTTTTGGGCGCACGGGTGTTGCACATACACTGAATGAATCTCTATTGCGCAGCAACGAACCAATTTCATTATATTTGCACTCACGCCTCAATAATATTCAAAGATGCATTTAGGCGACGATAGGTTCTATCTGTTCGAAACTTATTTTTTAACAGTTTATCTGTCACGAATCTCCTATTGAGGTGCTGCGCGCGATTTCCCGCTTTGTTACCACTATGCTCATTCAGTATGCTATCATGATCCAGTCCGCATGAGACCAGTGCATTAGTGTTATTACTGTATTATTAGTCTCAAATGATATATCAATGCACGTTTATTTTGTTACGAAAGTAGAACATGTTTTATGAATACGTAAACAAATATTTGATGCAAACGTATATGATTAATTCATTTAGCTTTTACAACTTCGTTTCTTGGGAGTTTTTTTATTTGTCATGAATCGTAAAGTTTCTATAAGTTCGAAGATACATACCGTACCTTTCATAACCTCAAGGAGACTCTAGATCAATGAAAAGTAATTTATAATTATAGAATGTTATTCTGTCATTAATTTATTTAAAAACTTGTTTAATATGCAATGTCGACACAGTTTCATGATGTCTTTCATTCAACATCGATATATTCATTGTAGTTCTGTAAATTTAAAAAATTATTTTACCAGACAAAGTAGGTTTATGAAAGGTATGTTAAACAATGATCAATCTAAAAGGTAATTACAATTTTATATATATATATATATATCGAATATATAATATATACAATGTTAATGTATCTAAAATACACTAAGAAATTGCCAAATATATGTGATATTTCAGGAAATGGTATAAGGAAACGGTTACAAATACTATGCCAAGTAATTTTCTATCGGTAAAACCTGAGGTTCAATGTAATAATCGCAGAATGAATGTTTTGAATAAACTCTTTATGGAATATATAACAGATTTGATGTCCACTGGTGAAGTTGCATCTAAATTGGTTGGCAAAGGGGTTGAAATATCACAAGTAAAAGTAACACCACGATTTGACTACCTTCGAGTATATTGGATTGCCAAGGGTGATGTAAAGCATGATAATGAAATAGAGCAAGTTCTGCATTCATCAGCTGGTCACATAAGACATGAGTTGATTCAACTCCGTGTAATGGGCATGGTCCCAGTGATAACATTTGTGAAAGACAAAAGATTCTCAATTCTGGCAGAAGTTGAAAGTAAACTAGCTATAGCAGATTTTGGTGATGATTTCACACCTACCACAGATATATTAAAACCAGCTCAGGAATCCATATTACACTACAAACTTCCACCTCACATTCGTTCTAAACTTAAAGACATTGAAACATCTGAGGAAAGCAAGGACAATGAATTTGTTATAGAGCTTCCTCCAATGCGATGTGATGTTTTTGGATTAAACCAACTGAATATTATGTCAAAAGTAAGTAGTATTACATCTGTTAATGATAATTTATAGCAACTAAGACTCTACAGAACTTGTATTGTTTTAGGTACAACAATCAATGAAAAAGTCACATGGAGCTGCTCAAAGTCGACTTAACTCACAGTTGCCTGATTCACTTGCACCAATAACCATGAATTCATTTAAGGTAGCAGATTATTTGACTGCTAAAGAAGACAAGGAAGCATTTTCGAAATTTTTGGCCCAGCGCATAATTGACGAGAAACATAGAAAACGAAGGCAGCATTCAAAAATTAGTCTACAAAACTTAGATGATATGAACGTAGACAATACTGAAGATTACAATGTAGACGAATTATATGATGATGCTAATAATGATGATGACTTTGACAATATAGAATTCGAAAAGTTGAAATAAAGGTTGAAAAATGACATAATCGCAGAGTATTATTTATTTCTTTGTGTAAATATAATACATAATAATGATCTCACTTTTATGTATACATATAATAATAATAATAATAATAATAATAATAATAATTTAGGAGGTCAGTACTATGTCACATTGTACATTTATACAGTTCTTTAATTACCTAAGCTCTGAAAAATAAAACTTAGAAAGAAGCTTGAAAACGAAACTCCAATGTTTCGTTCCGAATTCTACTTTGAACTATCCCGTTATTCTGACATTACACATAAGATATAAATTGGAAATATTAATAGTCAGTTGTATTGCGCAACCGATTATTAAAGGTAAAAATATAATTAAAAAGTATTAGCTAAGACAGCACTGGAATTTAATCTAAGTTTCGTATTTTTGATTTGCAATGACGGCACACTATTTTATGTCCTCAATCACTTAAAAATAAATATAAGCACAAAGGATAAGCCAAAGAGTATAAAAATCTGAAAGTAAATATTGATGATCAAAATCAACTGTAAATTTCTCTGTTTCTAATTACCAATCTTCTTCAAAGAGAATATAGTTTCCAGGAAAAAATGTTTGAACTAATTAAACAAAAAAGGAACATGTTAGTATAAAATATTGTTTCATACTTAATTTTCACTTTTCTACGGAATTTTTAAAATTTTCGTTCAACATTTATATCGTAAGAACTTTCAGCGCTGTCTTACCTCACCATAAAATATTTTACTATAGATCATGGAATATGTACGCGTTTTTTTTAAATTTTCGTTTGCCTCAAAAATACTCTTTCGCTGAACTCTTTAATTCACTTTTACTCTGTATAAAACTTATATGCATTCGGTTGCCTTAAACTCTACAACTTATTAATCTAACCAGCTATATGATTGTGTTCATCATTAACAGCGTTAAGGAAGCAAGAGCATTTGATTAGTCATTTGATCATAAATTTTGCAACCATTGTAAAATTTCACCAATCAAATATATTTACTTTCTCAGTGCTGTTTCTGATGAATAATGCTTATGTATTGCGTACCAGACAGAAAACTATAGAGGTGCCATACGCAATACTGTAACGTTCGAATTCAGAAATAAAAGGAATTACTACATATTTCATCAACATGATCTCGGTCGTGATGTATCTATGCCTTGTTCATTTATTCCCCTGGGTTCATCTTCATCATCCGGCTGTACGGAATTGCTTTCCGTAATGCTTTTTTGCGAGGGACGAATATTGGATGACGTTAGATTTGGTATGGAATCGCTCAAGGTACACGCATCCACTACGTGTTTATTGAACGTGTCACTTTTATCAGCATAAACGTGATGGCCAGCACCTGTAATCACCTGAAATAAAAAAGCACAATGACGATTAGATCGTTGTATAATATTTTATATCGGTAAGAATTCTTACAAAAGTATCGTTAAAGTACCTTAATACATATAAGAATAATAAGATTGATAATATAAGCATGTTGTTCACTCATACGCAATTATTATAGTTACAGTTTTTGCATATTACAGATATAAATCGTAGTATATTTACTGAGAGCCGATTACATCATCCTTCGTTAAATTCTGAATCCATAAAATGTGAGTATCCTTTAAGAGCTTTACCGAAGTTTAAAATTTAACAGAAAATTGTGCAATCGGCCCTACGGAAGAATTACATAGACCTCTGATACTAATCGGTTATAATGATAATTTTGAGAATTTTCCGAATTTTTTCCATATGAAACTTTTTAGTTATACAGCTGGACGGACTTGCCTGTACATGAACGTATGATGATGACCTGGTTTGCTTTATAGTCTCACCGGCCGTATTATCGACCCAGGATCGGCTACCATATAACAGAGTTATTGGAATGTCCTGACTTAATTTGTCCATCCTCTTAACGATGGGGTTTTTAGCCCAACCGAAACCCTGCATCATCGCGTGAAATGCACTCTCGCCCCTACATGGACATGCAAAAAAAACATGGACTTCTAATGCATTTAATACATTTTCAAGAAGATATGATATGTGCCATTAAACTTACGATGGGGTTTGTGCATTACACTGATGTATATATTGAGAAATTATGCTCACATCGTCCTTCAGTAAGGGAGCAAATTTCTTGACAATGTCTGGTCGTGTTGTTTCTATTAGCCATTGCCCTAATGCATAAATCAAGTATTTTTATTATTAATAATAAAATTTAGTTTTAATTAATAGAATCAATAAATTGTTCAATCCACTAACCAAAGGGTCCAGCTACTCTGACTGCCCATAAAGGATTTAAAGGCTGTACCATGTATGCAATAGCCTTTACCCAGAATGGAATATGCACCCTCGATACTGCATCTGTTGGTTTCTCCGGAAAACCCCAAGGATCCGCTAGTATAAGATGTTTTACTCTTTCTGGGTATTGTATAGCATAGGAAGCAGCCAGAAAACCTCCCATGGAGTGGCCAAGCAGTACGAATTTCTCTAATTGCATTTCTCGTCGCCACTCTTCAACAGATTGTACTAACTGGTTTTCAGCTTCCTGAGCCTCGCTGCTAAACACAGGTCGACTGCTTCTACCAAAGCCTGTATAATAAAGAAAGACAATGTTGTTTATCTAATCATATGTTGTCATTGCTGGATAGATATCCACTGTTATTGCTATTGCTACACCTTACTAGTGGATTTTAGTAATCTGTGCATCAAGAATTATATATAGGAAAAGCATTAATTCTGGAATATGTAAACAGGACTCCTATAGTTATCAACAATCTGTGACTGATAGTGCGTTTATAAATTTCATTTATACATCGCATTAGGTATCAGCACTAAAGAGATAATATGTCTTGCTAGAAGTAGAGCAAATATATTAAGATTCAATAAAACATTAAAAAGGTATACTCATATAGATATACAAAGGTCTATAAAGACTAGTGTTGTGACTGTCCTCTAGGCTGGAATTACATATCAGCTTACAGTGACCCTGGCATTTGATTTCTGATAATAATAAAATCTCCCTTAGATATAGGTAATACAAGACAGTAATTCTCATACATGCCAACATCTGCATATAATTGTGAACCAACGTGACCATTTAGATGTATCAGTTTCAACAATAAATTATTTATTGAGCTCTTATATGCTACTTATTATCAGTTCTTATTCTCATTATCAAAAAATGCATCTAGTAATTATAGGGTAAAATTTGAGATATACACTGAGCCACAATTACTCAAATGAACATTATGAAAATTAATTAAAATACATCAATCAAGCAGCACAAATTTAAATTTCAGACAGTTACTTATGTATGATTGATTCCAATAAACAATTATTATTTATGATTTTTGATATTGAATACAAAGAGTAACGTTAATTTTTTAAACTTACTTTATAAAGTTTAAAGTGGTAAGTAATTATACAATAGAAAATTTGTATTGCATAATGTACTTGGTATCAAGCCTTTAGGAGTAATGTGAGAAAGTAGTGTAGTGTGGTTTTAAGCTCATCGTCTTATCAAATAAGATCATCAGTGTCACCACACAAAGACTGATAGAATGATCACATATGTAATATTTAAACAGATACAAAGAAATTTATTACTCAATAAGCTATTTTTTCTGTAGATAATACATAAATTTATAGTGAGAAATGCAGCAAAAATTTTGCCTGCAATTGTGCAATAGTAGAGTAATGACAGAGATATTAATAACAACCAAATAAGTAAAAATATTTACCAAGAATGTCAATAGCATAAACTGGCCTTTGTGATGCAAGAGTATCTAAATTTAAGCACCATAATGCTACTCCAGCCCCTAAACCATGAAGTAAAACAATTGGTGTTTTTGGGGATTCCTCATTCAATGATATGGTCCATATTTTGTCTGCAGTACCCACCACTGGTCCAATATCCACATACCAACCACGGTAAGCTGTTTTTAAACCTGTAAAAAAAGGTGTACGTATTGAGTAACTTTGATTATATTCATCATCCGATCAAATATTATATATGTTATACATAACGTACAGGACAGTTTAGATTAATTTGCAATGTTTACATTATGATACAAAAAATCTGCTAGCCATCATTAATCTTTCTAATACAACTGTTCCTTCATAATAATTTGAACTCTGTACAAAATTGTAGAAAGTAAATAAATTTTGTTGTGACATTAACTTACAAGATAGAATTTTCTTCTCAGCTGCTCGCAACATCGTTGATGATGATGCAGACCAACTAAACCATCCCCAAATCCAGCTGTTAACATAAGACGATAAAGTGTTTATACCATATCTTTGTATAATTTGTCTCTAATAAAATTACAAATTTATGCTCAATTTAAAGTATGCAATGTTGAATGACAGGTAGAATTAGAAGCTGTACATATTCTTACAACATTATAAAAAATTATCTTTGGGAATATAAACGATACATTGAAAATATAATATACTTAAACTTTAATAGGACCCATGACATTTAAATAAAAATTTATGAAACCGCCAAGTCTTATGAGCGTATACCATCTAAGAAAAACCTTTTTAACTTTTTCTATAAAAATTAATAACGATGTTAAAATTATTTTTAGCAAATTATCACCTGTCAGTACTACTCATTATTTTAATTCATTGATAGAAGACATTTCGAACTCTAAAATTCTGACATCACAAGAGACGCACGTTTTACTAACAACGCAACATTATATTTATTACGTAACTATTGCGAAAATTTATAAATAGAAGACACAGGTAGCAGCGGAGGAAACTAATAGGCCGATATTGATGCATGCAGCTTCCAAACGTGTTTTTGACATACGTCAATTGTTGAGTATTCTATCGTAACAGATCTTTATTACCTGTTCGACTTGACCAGTTCATTATCTGCCATGAGTTATGTTCTTCGATTTTCTGTTTTTCCGTTTCTTCGTTGTCAATTTGATCAATACGAAAAAAATACGACTCTAAGGTGCGTATACGTTGACTTATTGATGTCGTCTGCTGGGGAATTACAGATATGTAGCCATTACGAATAAGATCAGCTGATCATTCGGATTATAATATTAGGCATATCATGGTGCAAAGGACGATGATGACTGATTACAAGATTGCATTTACATTTTCTCCTTTTTTTTTTTTTTTTTCTAGAATGAAAATCAGTTTTATCGACAGAATCACAACGATAAATTCTATGCAGTGGATAGTCTCTGCTAGTTTATAATCCGGTACTGATTGAAATGCGCAACAGACTTTTGTGAGGTTCTAAGTGACTAACAGTGACTAATCACACGAATTTCGCGCAACACTGTTTGGATTCGGTGTATAAACTCTGTAGGTTCCCTCTAGTTCCCTCACACTCGGTTATATACAAAACCGTCGGGAAGTTAGCGCGGGAAAATTAAAATTTATATGTTTATAATGCCTAAAAATTGCTCCTTAAATGCTCCATATATCTCCGTAATTGCTCCACTGCTACTATACAATAATTAATAAATATTCATTAAAACAGATAATTTTTATTTTTGTTGAAATTCCAAATAATGAAGCAGATTTTCATATGACTTTCTTTATGAATTAATTGCTCCCGATTTGCTCCCAATTGCTCTGCAACTAGTTTTTTATTTAATTAAAGCATCTTTAAATACTAAGTAAAATATGATTTTCACTTAGCTCGATTGCAAACGTAAACAATATAATTGGTTTGCGAGCACACCTACCACAGCTGCATTCGAAGATCAGCCGCGAGTGCTTCGAGCTGCGTTGCCTCGGTTCATTTCCGAACAAACTTGTGACAGGTACGTTCCAATGACTACGTTTTAACTATAATTTAGAAGAAATGAACCAATCGTGCATCGCTTGAGAAGCGTACGTGATACGTCGATCTAATCATCTCTGGATATAAGGCCCCTCTCGCGAGATGTAGTACACGCGCAGTACTAACAGGATTTGGGGAGACAATCACCACACAATGCAATTCAATTTTACTTTTATTAAATGAAGACTCTACAGCTCTGGATGCGCTGGATATTGACAAGCTAGTCTCGTCTTTTCTCTCGCCGCGGAACATCTAGTTCTAGAGAGCGTCTCTTCCGTGTACGCCACGGAGGTATGTACATCGCCATCTAGTGTTGAACTTCCAATCTTGATTAAGGTAAACGGCCCAGTTAGTGACACTTTAAGAGCGACTGTGTCGGATTTTGGATATTTATTCACGAGTAATATAGCCAAACTGAAAACTAAAGGTTTCAACATGTGCTTTAAAGCCCTCCGAATGAGATTCACCTATTATACAAGTGAAACAATTAAGGTTTATTAATAAAATCATTATTTTAATAGCGCTTCTCTGCTGCCGGTGTTTCTGACACTCGAGAAACACCCATTTCTGAGTTTCTGACCCCTGCGTGTATCCGTTTCGTGATCCTTCCTTCCTTCCTTCCTTTATAGCTGACTCCTCCAATGGAGGAGATGTGCCAGCGTTTCATGACACAATTATTGTGCTTGGCTTCTTTTGATCCTAACACGCAATTGGCAAACAGCTATTCACTTATAGCATTTCCACTACATTTGAGTTATACAATCGACCTCCTGCGCGTATCCACTTTCTCACATTTCCGAATATCTCCATGCAAATGGGTTAAATTGTAATTTATGTAATTTCATGGACACGCATTAGGTACAAACAAATTAGAATAAATAAACAAATCGAGGGTCAACAACAGCGACATAACTTCAATTATGTGACGCACTTATTGACCCCGCGAATTTGAACAAGTATCTAACCAAAAGTTCAATAATTTCTTATCTCATCGATAGTCTGGTTCCTGCTAAAGGTGTTAACACCATTTTTATGTAGTTTTATATTTACATGACGAACAAAATTCACAATGATGTAGTTGTCGCAACTGCTGCCACCGTGTAGCACTGCCGCTGAGAAGCCACTGAGATGCGTGTCATACTATTCACTGATCAATTTCTATACTAAAATATTTTATTTAAAAAAGTATGTTTCTCCAATAATTGAAAGTGAAAAACGCTTTTTAACTAGCCGGTACTTGAATTATTATTTGACAAAAATTATTTATGGCAGTAAGAACTACGCCGTCGGGGTCGCAATCTTGAACAGGGTCAGTAACTAGGCCGTTTACCTTATATAGAGTAGTTACTGGTACATGTCCTCCTTTGGGGATACAGCCATAAGGAAAAGAAAGAAAAACGGAATCCTTTGTGAAGTGGATTCGGGTTTGGACTATTTGGATCATGACACGAGGTACAACCAAGTACAACGCAGTAACGATGTAGTAATAAACCCGGTGGGAGCACTCGCTGTCATGGGTGATGCTCAAGCAGACGGTCTGATGCTGGTGTCAACCATGATATAAATAGACGAGGGATAGCCACTAGCAATCGTATTTTGGTCAAAATCGCGCAGGGACCAATAACATCACGTTTAAAACAACAGTTTAGTTTAAGGGGACTTATTTACATTTCGGCTCGTAAGAAGATGGCCCCTCAAAATGGAACTGACGTTTGCAGCGTGACGCACGCATACTTAAAGTCAGCCAATCAGAATAAAGAGGGTCCAGTGATCAGCCAATCAGTAAAAGAAAGGATCCAGTGATGTTATTGTCCAAATGCGCAGAACCGCTGGTGGCTATACCTCGTTTATTTGTATCATGGTGAAAATCGAGTACGGCTAGATTAATCGATTTAGGTATTCGATAGTACTCTAGTTTTCGCGGGAAAACCAGCTTGGGCAGTTGTGTATACATACATAAGCAAGCGTTAATTCTGAATTATTGTCAACATGTCGAGTCCTATGAAACACCCGCGAACACCGTTACGTCCAGATGACACGGATTCAAGAACTGGGACTCCAAGACGTCAACCGAAAACACCAACTTCAAAAGGTACTTCATCAGTCAAGGGTACACCTAGAAGAAATGTAACTCCCAGTAAGACAGGTTAGTACCCATTGAATTATATTTGATTTTATTTACGCATAAACATTTCTCTAAGAGAGATAAACGCTTTGTATCGATAATTGTGATTATAATAATTGTGATTGTTATGAATTATTTATAGGCACTCCACAAAGAGGAGCTAGTAGTGAATCTATTGATACTCCATTACGATGGGGCAGTTTACAGTCTCAGCAGACCATTGCTGCTTCTTCGGATGGTCCAGCTTCAATTCCTGCATCATCTCCAAACCGCATACTTCAGACAAGTCCAATTGCTGCAGGGATAAGTGAAATAGATCTTTCCTCTCCTTTAAATTATGGTACTCCTAGTTCTTTAGGATCCATACGTTCTCCTCGCAGTGGGATTCGTGGTACTCCCATAAGACAAAGACCAGACATCAGAACAGATAAACGTATAAGACAAGTGAATCTAGCAGATCCAATTCCTGAAGAGATACAGACTCCAACTCACTCAGAGAGTGAGAATGGAGGATTGCAACTTGTCATTTGGGGAACGAACGTTGTTGTGAACCGCTGTAAAGAACAGTTCAAGCGTTTCATACAACGTTTTATTGATCCTGATGCTGAAAATGATGAACTACCAGAAAATTTAAATTTATCTGAACCTTTATACTTACAAAAATTGGATGAAATTCATACTCTAGAAGAACCATACTTAAATATAAACTGTGCCCACTTAGAAGCATTTGATGAACAATTGTATAGACAATTGGTTTGCTATCCTCAAGAAGTTATTCCCACAATGGATATGGCTGCCAATGAAATGTTCTTCGGGAAGTATCCTGCAGCTGTTTTAGAGCACCAAATACAAGTCCGTCCATTCAACGTCGCCAAAACAAAGAACATGCGTCAATTGAATCCCGAGGATATCGATCAGCTTATTACTATGTCAGGAATGGTAATTAGGACATCCAATGTAATACCAGAAATGCGTGAAGCCTTCTTCAAGTGTATCGTATGCTCTTATAGCACAACGGTGGAGATTGATAGAGGCCGTATTGCGGAACCTACTGTTTGTACGAATTGCAATAACACCTACTGCTTCTCATTGGTGCATAACCGTAGTCACTTCTCAGACAAGCAGGTGGTCAAGCTTCAAGAATCACCCGACGATATGCCTGCTGGTCAGGCACCTCATACAATTGTTCTCATTGCTCATAACGATCACGTCGATGCACTTTCACCGGGTGACAGAGTCGCGGTTACAGGAATATTCCGTGCACTTCCTTTACCAGTTAATCCAAGGCAAAGCAATATTCGTGCTGTTTATAAGACACATATTGACGTGGTCCATTTCAGGAAGCAGGATTCCAAGAGGTATAATCTGAAATGCTTATCTATAACATTAACCATTATATTTCTACATTCTGAATTAATGCATGAAGTTGTCCACTTTTTTTACACAGACTGTACGAGGTACAAGAGGGTAAGGATCACGCATTTCCACCAGACAGAGTTGAATTGCTGAAGCTACTGTCCCAGAAAGAGGATGTCTACGAGCGTTTAGCACGGAATATTGCTCCAAGTATATATGAGAATGAAGACATCAAGAAGGGAATATTACTTCAGCTTTTTGGTGGTACCAAGAAGACGCACACTTCTGCAGGGAGGATGCATTTCCGTGCGGAAATAAATATTCTCCTTTGTGGAGATCCTGGTACTAGTAAATCCCAGCTTCTACAATTTGTCTACAATCTGGTACCGCGTTCCCAATACTCCAGTGGGAAGGGTTCCAGTGCTGTAGGCCTTACCGCTTATGTTACCAAGGATCCAGAGACTCGGCAACTGGTTCTACAAACTGGTGCACTTGTCTTGGCGGATAATGGAATATGTTGCATTGATGAATTTGATAAGATGAATGATAGTACGCGTTCCGTCTTACACGAGGTTATGGAACAACAGACACTCAGCATCACCAAAGCTGGTATCATTTGTCAACTGAATGCCAGGACTAGCATATTAGCAGCCGCTAACCCGTGCGAGTCCCAATGGAACAAGAATAAAACGGTACGACATAATTGGTATTTCGGCATATGTATAATGATACTAATTACCTTTTTTTGTACTTTGTAGGTTATTGAGAACGTCATGCTGCCCCACACTTTGATATCCCGGTTTGACCTTGTGTTCCTGATGGTGGATCCTCAGAATGAATTATTTGACAGAAGATTAGCTCGTCATATGGTAACTTTATACTATGGAACACCTCCTGAGGATGAGGATGATCTGGTGGATATGAGTATCCTCCGTGATTACATCGTCTATGCTAAGGAACACGTACATCCAACTCTTAGTGAAGAAGCTCAACAACGGTTTGTTCAAGCATATGTAGACATGCGTAGAGTGGGAAGTACACGTGGACAAATCACAGCGTATCCTAGACAACTGGAGTCTCTTATCCGATTGGCAGAAGCTCATGCAAAGATGCGATTCAGTAATACCGTTGAGATAGAGGATGTAGAGGAAGCATGGAGGTAAGTCTCTTTATCTGAAATTGTGCAATATTAATTCTTCGCGTATGGAATCCACGCTAAGTAAAGATCTCGATTCCGGACGATGCGGTCAGGTTCCTTACTTAGCATGTACTTATGTCGCGCGGTATGAAAATCGCTATACTTAGAAAAATATTAATGATATCACGAATCCGAAAAATATTCTTTCAAGAGTAATGTCCACGCTGATATATTTATGGAAAATAATTATATGTTTATTCATTATATTGAGCTATTGTTATTCGAAGCCTTCTCTATTAATGGCATTAAAATAGTTCCAAAATATTCGTTAGATTTTTTTTATATTTTAATAAGGCTGTGCCTTTCGTAACTGATGAATATATAAAGATGAAATTAGGCGTAAAATTTGTTTAAAAAATTGGTGAACTGGAAAAATCTCATACTTTGAAATAACTAAAATCAGAGAGCATATTTCAAAATAAATTTCTAATAATATATTTCGATTGCGTTCAAAAGCTTTCAGTTTCAATATGAGAATGTCGAGGTCTCGGTTGCATTAGACAAGAGGCTCCTATATGCGAGGGGTTAAGTTTTTGTTATTAAAGAAAAATTAATTACTAATAGGCTACATCGTGAGGCGTTGAAACAATCAGCTACTGATCCCATGACTGGAAAAATTGATGTTAGCATCCTTACCACTGGCATGACAGCAGCTGCAAGGAACCGAAGAGTCCAGTTCACAGCTTTCCTTAAGCAATTTATAAAATCAAAGGGCAAATCTATATTGAATTATCAGAAACTTTTCAATGAAGTAAAGGAAAAATCGCAAGTGGTAATTTCGATTATATTTTTTTATTTCATTGTATTTATTTTTTAAATTTATTTTCCAAATTCTGTATCGAATTTTTTTTTACAGCTAATAACACGAGATATATTTGAGGACTCGTTAAAAGAGTTACAAGATGAAGGTGTTATAGTAGTTGGCATGAACAACATCCGAGTGCACTAAGTGTTGATCCAAGTGGATGAAACGTCTAAAATAATGGGCTCATGACTATTAGAGAGAACATTGAATTTTATTAAATTAGAAACTGCAGCAGGTTTTCAACATTGATAAAACTTCTGTCAGTCGAAGGGACGTGTGTATTTTCAAACTTACTTTTAACACGTTCCGTGCCGCACTCCTTTTTTGTTACTTTTCTATCATGCAGCGTGAGGCGACTACGCCCCACGCGGCACGGAACGTGTTAATATTTTGTTGTTGGGAAACAGCTTAAAATTATAGTCTGAGCAAATATCTAGGAAAGAGACAGCATCCTTAACCGATATGTATTTTTAAGGTTGATGTATGTACACATATACAGAGCGATAACGTCCGAAGTCTGGAAAGGAAAGGAAATCTTTACGACCATTTTTCTTGTGCGCTTTACATTAATTCATCCAATTGTTGGTTCAGCCACTGTCCTCATATGGCACGAAAGATGGGTCATCTGTGTTTAAATATACTAAATGTTCAAATTGGAAGATAAATGTACAAAAATGAAGCAGACTTAATAGCCTCCTCCACAAGAATCTCGAAGACCAGATTTTTGTGAATTTTAAATCTAAATAACCCGACCTGTCTTAAGGTGTAAGGAAAGTGGCTAAATCAATAATGTATCAAATTAATCGAAAACAAAAGGAATAAACGGTTGTGAAGGGACTCGCTTTTGACCTTATCATTCCGTACTGTACTCGTTATCATTATTTAATCTACAAGAATTTTTTTTTTAATAAAAGTTTTGGTACTCTAAAATTTCAGCCCTTTTATTTATCTTAAATCTCTAAGGTTTTTCTCTATTACTAATCTTTCCTACAATTCGCCTTAGTGTCACATTCAAAGGATTCTTTTATGTTATAACCATAATAAAAACATGGCTTCAGAAAAATATACTGATCTCACGGATGCACTGTAAATCACGCTAATTAATGTCGTACTTAACACACTACATTCTTCATTCGACTGTCATTCCTACCCTTATAATTTAATCCTACATCCGTAATCATAAGAAAACAAATCCAATATAATTTTTCGGACACTTATAGACATTCCTAATTTTGTAAGTTTCCCAGAGTATTACACATAGGAGCATTAATATCTTTCATATTAAAAATATTATGGTAGTCTCTTCAATAGTTATTTTAGAACACATTTTTGCTCCCCACTGTATTCTAGAAATCTTTTATGCTTGTACCGTTTGACAAACCGAATGTTTCTCTAACCTCTAGTAGTCAGGTATCGCCGCAAAGACTGGTAGTAAATTCCTAAAGAAGAAGAAGGGGTCTTACAACTCATAACAGATTATAAAGGTATTTCTGGATTTAAATAATTGCACTAGGAGTTGTACTATATAGAAATTTCTTACATTTTTTTCCGCTTTATTCTTTCCCTATTCTTGTTTCTTTCATATTCTCTCTTTCAATGGTTTCCTTTTTCATTTTACAAAAGAGAAACGCATTCCATTTTTAAGGACAGTGAATGAACATACTTCTGCAATGTACCTACCTCATTGCATGGCGATGGTTTATGTGCGAATGCATACAGGTATAGTAATCCGAATAAGAGTGCATTTGGTGGAAGTTGTAAAATGGATTCTGGAACCAAAGAAATTCAGGAGGGGCTTAATATTCTTGGGAGACCTTCTTGGAAAAGCCCTCTAATGCTTTTCGTGTTCTGCGCAGCGCATCATACCTGCATCCTTTCGCTGGCTCTGCCTTTATTTACTACTACCCCGTCGATCACTTTGCCACTTGAAACTCAAAAACTGAAGCCAAATATAGTTAAGTATAGTTTAACCAATACTAAGATATGCATTTTTAACTATATTTTACTTGTTCAGATATATCTTATGGTAGTATGAGCGGTACAATCCCATCACGTGAGAGAGTGAAAATGAAGAAAAGTTTTAAACAAATGTAAAGCATGAAAGAAAGCTATATTTAAGAAGAAGCAAAGTGCCTCCAACATAAAAAGAAATAATAGTTTGAAAATTATTAACAGTGAAGCAACAAAAGGGTAGTTGCTTAGACGTCATATCTTGTACCAGTTTTTTTAAAGAAAAATCTACATCACTTGTCCGATTTCAATGTACTATAGCTTATTTTATTCTTTAAACGATTCTCTAGAAATTCACCGGATTAGATTTCTTGATTAGTGCTATTGTTCCTCAGGAATTGTTCTGAAAGAAATTGTTTATTGCATCATAGTATGAACAAATAGCTATATTCTTAAACCATATATTTTTATAAAAAATCGTTTTCGGTGAATCTCTAAAGAAAAATGGTGCAAGATATGACCTCTGAGTAACTACGCTTCTGTTGCTTCACTGTAAATAATTTTGAAACTATTATTTCTTTTTATGTTGGAGGTACTTTGCTTCTTCTCAAATATAGCTTTCGACACGTCAATTTCATGCTTTACATTTGTTTAAAACTTTTTTTCATGTTTGACTGATGAGATCATGATGAGACTGTACCGCTCGTACTACTTAAGTCTTATAGGATTTGTTGAGACATAGAGAAAATTAATGTTTATACTGCAATTTCTGTACTTCGTTTAAATATATTAAAGAATAATGTATTTTAGTGCAAATTTCCCGTTCAACAAATGTATTGGAAATTATTTCAGGTACCCACGTACTAGTGCATCTAAGGGTTGCTTAATTCTGCCTAATTAGTACCTGCTTTTACTACAGGTTTGCATTATTTGCTGCCTGGTGGCCAAAAGGTGGAGAGAAATCCTTCGAGGTAAAACGGTGCTGCTATTGTTCTTCAGCGGGTAAAGGTTGTATCCTTTATTAGATCGACGGTCCCTTCTAGAGTTTTCTGCTTCAAGTGTCAGAACATTTTTGGTTGTCAGGATCCCTTTTGCGGTGCCATAGGTTTTCCCGAGGCCTTCCAAAACCCTCTTGGCCCCGGAAGGACCTGAGAAGAACGCTGATGCCTGGCAACTGTTGTAAATCAAACCGAAGGCCCCGTCTAGAAACTGACCATCGACTATTTCAGGGATAGAACGCCTCGAATTACCGTTCTTTACGAAGAGTGACGCATGTTTTCTCTTTCCTCCCTCGTGGCATCTGTTTCATCCTCTGCGACGTGCTCTCGATATTCGAAATTATTTAGAAAAAGGTCTACTGCTTATAAATATAATACATTCATTCTGGCATTCAATTCCGCGTCGTTATCTCAACTGTCCTGATGCTCATTTTCGTTTCACATTGTAAAACGTGCGACACTCAACTGATTGTCACTCTCTAAATATCTAAGACAAAATTTGTACTTCCTTTAGAATAAGTTCCTTCTTTTCGTACTGTATTATTCCGTTTCTGCATATTTTTCGAGACTTTTCCGTCATTCAGCTGTAACTACAAACTGTATCGATTTTTCGTGAAGAACCTACCTTCTCGAAAATGCCAATAAATGGGGGACCCTCGACAGTGGGCCCAAACCCAAAGTAACATCTGCGCCTTTTTCGAACAATATCCGCAGAAAATTTTTGTCGCCTGATCATTTCAATTTGTAAACAACAAAAGACATCGGCATTACTCCTCCGCAGATACAGGTAATTTTAAGCATAGAGTTCCTTTCAAGAATAGTTGTCCTGCCACAGTGACATTGCATATCTAAAATATTCCTGACACGGTATACGATATGGATGTCTGAGTTGCGATGAGATACATATTATTATTATTTTCATCATTTTCCTTAATTGAGTAACTCAGTTATTTTTTTTGTAAAATATTATAGGTCGCCACGAAAGCGCTCTGAAGTCTCTCAAGGGACGTGGTGTTGGCAGCATCGTTTTAGCGTCCATACCGTGGGCGCGGACACTAGACCGTCCCTGTAAGATTTTCATCTTCTTTTCTAAGACAAGATTTAAACACTGTTTATCGGAGAACCGGGTACACATACAAAATCTTATGAATCTAAGACTTACTCTCCCAAAAGATGAGGGCGTATCTTTCCCTTGGTTGATTTTTACTAGAGACGTGCAATATTGCTCTTTTAAAAAATTTAAGCCAACATTTTATATTAGACTATAGTAAATAATACAGTATTTTAAAATATTGACAACGTACTTATGTTTTCACATTAATGTGATCAATCGAGAAAATATGTGGACAGTGAAAGTCTGGTTGGTAGTAATGCTTCTCGTATGGCTTCTTGCGCAGGTGCTGCGAGAAGGAAATGCGAAGTACCTAAACCCGAGGTTTTAGGTACCCGCTCGAAATCTGTGTCTTGCATAGAAAACAGAAAGGAAAATTTTTTCGATGCTCTCGTAGATACTACTATTTAGTCATCTTGGAAGGTTTTACGTTATTTTTCGATATTTCTCTATCAACTGTTTCCATTATTCCTAAAAATTGAAAAATCTGTTTCGGAAAATCGAGATTTAGCTTATATATTAGAATTATCTAGAAATGTTGTATTTATATTAACTTACGTATAGCTTCAAATGCTCAGCTCGATCTGTAGTAGTTATAACGGTTCAGTTTTGTGATGAACAAGATATTAGCTGGCATCCTTAAGTAAGGCCACTCACAATCAGGCTTAGCAATACGAGGTCTCAACATTTCTTAATTTCATTTCGAGGATATTTTGTATTCCGGATGCCGCAGGTTAAGAGGCATTTTATTTTCATCGCCACTGAATAGGCTGCAGTGTCAATAGAATCAATGGGGTATATATCGCTTTTGAGAACAGATGGGCCCCACAGCGGGCGAATGGATGAATTCTCGAAATTGGATAATCTGATTAAAAGAAGATCTGAAAATGAGGAAGTTTTTTTTTTCCTTTAAGAGCGGGTAGTATTCATATTATGCACGCATGTATGGTATATATATTTATATATTATATATACCAAAACGAGCGCCCACAACGATGTGCGAATTCTTTTATTTTTTTTAGATGATCATTTTTCTTTAATATGAATCTTAGTTAAGTGTACTTTTTTAAAATTATATTTAATATATCGAGTAATTTTCGGGAATCGTAAAAACACTTACACATTATATAATAATGAACATATTTATCTTTGAGTACTATGAATATCCTTATCGCGTTAGAAAAAAAGAATATTGCCCAGTATATTGTATATATTCCACGAGAGTCTTAAATAGTACAGCCTCAGAAAAATATATTATTTGTAGTGAAAAAAAAAATGAAATGGAAAAAAGTAACAATGGATATTTTTAGTGAGACCAAATTTGAGGGAGTTAAATCAGGTGACCGTGCTCCCACTCCACTGATTCACGTAAATAATTACATACGAGTTCGAGTCGATCATCGCCATATCTAACTCCCCCTAAATTTTTCTTATGGGATTACTTAAAAAATAAGATTTCCCCAATTAAACATACGTCACAAGACGAATTGAAAATAAGAATAATAGTTGCCTCTCCTAATATTTGTCGAAATACCTTAGCATAGGTCCAAAAGTTACTCAGGAAGCGAATTAGGATGTGCATGATGCCCCCCGCGGAGGTACGTTCGAGCACTTAGGCACAATTTTAGTTTTCCAACCATTTTTTTTCGGTAACTTTGAACGACCTTAAGTATTTACAGTTATTGAATTCGTCTTCAGGTGGACCACAAGCGTAGTAGTTCCAAAATGGATACTTATATTTTTAAAAATGGTCGTCACTCATCCAAAATTAATTCAAATTGAACAAAATACGCCCCTTTTAAAACTTTTCAATTTTTATCTGAAACATTTTTGTCCTCAATGATTTGAAGAATAATAGCCTGAAAAAAATTGAAAAGGGACACTTTGTATACTTGTACGTTGTTCTGCATATTTACGTATCTAATTCCAATTCTGCACTTGAAATTCCTGCTTACTTGGACCTTATGTCAAACAAATACTAGAGGCTCTAGGAATCTTCTGATTCTTCAGAATAATATAAAACGTCCACAGAATTGTTACCAAATGGACATATGAGAAACACATCTTGTGAGCATGTCGACGTTATCCTTATCACGATAATTATTTCATTAGACCATCAACTCCATCATCCCTTGTCTACTTCGTTTACTATACTTTCACGGCCAAGCATCTTTTTCCCTCTTTAATCCTCTATGCGTTTTCCTTCCAGCACAGCCGTTTGCGCGGCATATTCAATAATCTAGGACACTGTGCCACAATCCTTTTATACTTCGTGTCACCTGCGGTTCTGAAAAAAAAGCATCAGTCCCTTTTTTCTAACAATCTTTTAAAGCCATCACAGGGATAGTCTTGCAAAAAAAAATGAATCTTGCAAAGAAATGAAGAATTTTTTAGCTTGGAATAGTGTAAATCCTAGACGAATGTAATTTTATTTACCCCTTTTCTCTATGTATAACGAAAATTCCCTTTGTACGAACAGGCAAGTATTGAATGTATGGAAATGCTTTTATATTTTTGTAGAGATTACAATTTATTGAAGAAGCGTATTATTTATTTTAATACTTGGATTCATATTTCTACTAATTTTTTAACACAATAGATTTATAGGAATTCAGCTTTATGGTGACTTTATAATGTTTGAAATTGCCATAAGGGGTAAAATTGACAACGGATATAGGTAGACTTTGCGTGTAATAGTTATCTTCCACGTGTGTTTGGCTTTGATGGAAAATCGAAATTATGGATATGACATATTGGGCAGGGAGCGAAACGATTGGCGAGGCATCATAATAATTCATGCAGAATTTATTTATTGTCAACAGAGATCTCTTTTAACCTGTATATTATTTGTTACTTTTTTTCTGCCGTCAATTTATGGATTGAATATATTTAAAAATTCATGGCTTCCGGATGGATACCATCGCGTCTGGTTGCAGCGTATTGCCGACGTTTCGCAAACGTTCTAATGTTCACCACTTCAGGGCTAAGGAGCTTCGATACTGGTACCGACTGGAACGTATGCGAAACGTCGGTAATACGCTGAACCTAGACTGGATCAATCTATGTATAATATTCATGTGGACTCTTATAATAACGGTTTTGCAAGTGCCAATTTCTTTGGTGGATATATAATTTTTTTTTCATTTTTGACTTTCCCCATTGTCTCACTATAGACAATCGTATTCATCAAATAAAAACTTTAAGACTTCTTTCGTTTACCGAATGAAATTGAGTGGAGGTCTCGCGGATCTTGAAAATGGTGAGTGGAAGGGTGTGCGAACTCTGCTCCAGGTAATGGGGGTTGCTGAAACTTTAAGGTCACCTCTAGGGCGGCTAATCCAACCACAGGTCGTTTCAACCGACATAAACTGTGTCTTCTTGGAGAATCATAGATACATCAGCTTGAGCTGTCAGGAGGTATGTACATACCACTGTTTCCCTATACGTATAGTAGTATTTTTCTTTTCACAACTAAACAGTGTAATATTATACTGTCATAATACAATATTTACATCATTCAAACACCTTAGCTACCAATTCCAAGTCTTAATTAAAAAACTGGTTATTTTTTAATTATTTTGGAATTATTGTATCATGAGAATTTCATAAATCTTTAAAGAAGTCAAAATACATGACATTAATCCAACACGGTAATTATATCTGGTTTGTGCAATTTAAATTATTTTCACTGCATATATTTCATAAACGGAACAGTCGATTTTTTTTTGAAACCTTGCAACGTACGAAGATTATATACACGCTAAGAACATATTAAAATTGCAGACTGGTTAGTTGGATTTATTCTAATAGTCTTCTTAACCTCCTTAACAGACTAGTGATTCTGAGAAAATTAGAAGTACGCGTGTTTAATATTAACCGTAGAATATCTATCGTATTTTTCGTAAACACTTATGACTATCACAAGAGTCTCTCAGACCCTCCACTATTCTGGTCGTAGTTATTTGATTTTATTGTCTACTCTTTAAATCAATATGCTTGAGTTTGATAAATAAGAAAGTGTAAGGAGATATTACTTACGATAAATATTTTCGAGGATGTGAGTCGCAGAAAAAGAATACTTCAAAGAAACGCAAAGAATTTAAAAGCGCACAGGGTCTCCTAGAGCTTGCATAGGCGTTACCACCCTTCCACGAATGATACAATAATATGCATATGTATACATCACAATGTAAAAAGGATGCGCAATTTGACAGAGCTATTCCTTATAACGAGTAACAACGGCATAATACAAGACTATATTAGAAGTATATCACTCGAATATATTCAGAAGCTAACCATTGAATCGTACAACAAAAGCTATATAAAATATTTTAACAGAAGTATAGAATCCCATTAACGAAATGCGGTCGTACCGTTAATAAAATCATGTAGAAATATACCACAATAAAGTTAGACTGAAGAAATTAAAGTCCACTATATAGTAATACCACGATGATCATTAATAGTCATAAACAAGACCTCCGTGAATATTTAACGGCAGAATAGTTCTAGAATGCGCACGAAAATCCTTAGAGCGCCGCGGTTACTAGTAAAGATGATAATATTATTACGAGTCTTGAAAGAAGTATATTCAGGATGAAGGTGCCTGTGGCGGGTAAATCTATATACTGTGCCCGGTTTATGCGAGAGCGTCGCGACGGAGACGTCGTACTACGTAGTTTTGCTCTTGGGGTGACCTTGAAAGCTCCCACGCGATGTCAGGAGAGCTTCGTTCATCGACGCCCATTGCTACCCCTCCGCTTCTCCCACCATTCGACACTCTTCCTCCCCTCCCCTCCCCTCTTTCTCTTTTTTACCCTCTCCCAGCCTCTTCCATGTCCTCTCCTCTACGCCATCACGCATGGACACACGCCAACGCACCAGCAGCACACCTTCATAGGGTTCACCCCACGTAGAACAAGTCTCTCGCGATCAGCGCCACGATCGTTAAAGCGCCCTGCGAATTTTCTTTCTCTCTCGCTCATGACGATACGAGAGAGAACTCCGTCCATTCATGAACTCGACCGCGACGCCAATTCCACGGCGACGCTTGCTGACGCTGAATGAATATAATCTGGGTTTCAGATATTTTGAAGAAATCTCATGCGTCGCTTTTATACTCCATATACCATTAATTTCTTTATAGTACTGTAATACGCTAATAGTATGATTATAGTAGTAAAGTACCTTTTATTAAGTATAAGGGGACCCACTGCAAGCTTAAGAATTAGGGATTTATTTTTTGAGATGTACCTACGTCGCCCATTCACGAGGTTGCGGCGTAAATAAATGTTGCAAGCTCTTCTATCTGGCGGCTTTCTCTATAAATTATGTTTCGAGGGTGACTTTGAGCTCTATAGAATATTGGCTGATTTTAGATTAAAAAATGATTTTTCGGCTTTGACAAGAAGTAACGCTGAGTCACTTGTTTGAGATCGGATTAGGAATGTCGAAGTGTATATTATGATGTACATACTAGTCTTGAAATCCTCATCTATTTATGGCAGATTAGTTTGCATTGTATATGTAGATGTAGATTTACTATGACGTGCAGTAACTTTGATCATCCGAAATGTCTTAAAAACTATTAAAGTCCATAAACTATAAGGGCGAGTAAGTGACTATAATTCGAAGATAAAAATTTTACATCGATAGAAACGGTCATCTTATATTGTGTTTGAGCTATTCATGATCATAAATATCTTGCACCAAAAGTCGTTGAACTCGTCTAAAGCGTAATTATCACATACCACGGAGAACAGAAGATTTTAATCCGTTAAAAGAATAGAGATCACCTTGAAATACCCGAAATATCTCCATCTATGAAAAAATAGTTACTACGAACCTACGGCCCTCTCTATGCTATGAAACTTTTGTTAGAAAATTTCTTTCTCTGATCAATAATTTGAGAGATATTTTAGGTAGCGTATCAGGTCTCGCCCAGTATACTTATCTAATAAAATATCATAGTTTATAGTAATAGTAATAGTTATAGTTTGAGATGCTAGTAAAATAAGGTGTGTAGACACGTGTAGATATTAACTAAAAATTATCAAGCAAAGATAGAAACGCGGGTCGACACCCTAAGAAGCTGCGTTAGTATAAAGAAATCCTATTATGTACATACGTGGCAAAATATTCCATAAAAGGTTCCAGGAATATACTTGGGATAGCCAGCGTTCCAGGAGTCGCGTTTGAAGGTCGCCTTGAACTATGGAAGGGATTTTAGGGATGGAATGAGAGGGTGCTAGTCCATGCCAGCAAGTAAAAGTGCAATATCTATAGATGCTCCTCGTCATCGAGCGGGGGCTCCATTCATGGTTTCCAAGCGCAGGCGCTCTAACGCGGAGCCGCATGGCGTTGGCGTTACGGGGTCGGGGTAGTTCGTTCAAGAGAGGTTGGAGGTCGTGGGCGATCGAAGGATCATGCAGCATCCTTTTTGTGTTAACATTTTCTAGCATTCTCTCTCTCTCTCTCTCTCTCTTTCTCTCTCTCGTTCCTCCTCCCTCTCAGGTTCTCACAAATTCTCTCTTACGTTTTAGTACTCCCATCCTTTTTCTCTGGCAAGGTAGGATCACTCGGTCTCTCGCAATCAAATAATCCATATACCTACGAGAGCAAGAAAAACGTATGCTAAGAGAGAATGAAAATGATAGGACCGTCGCGGAGCTGATCCTTCGACCCCCTAAAAACAGCCGCCTGCCCATCAACCACGTACCACCATCTTCAACAACCCCATGGGATGCAAACGCCCATGGAATTCCTCATCTAATTCGCTTGCCGTTGAGTAAGAGGAATTCAAAATTGATCTAACAATAAGAGATTCCCTGGCAAGATTGACTTGCCCTGTATGAATAGCAGTGGTCCGCAATTCCCTGGTAAAAAGATTGATAAGTCATAGTGCATTTCTTGGATCGTGACCTTGAACTTTCTTCATTTGCCTCATACATATGTTTTCTAACGTAGCAACAAACAATACTAAATAATAGCATGATAGTTTAGATAAATTTTTAAATACTTTTACAAGTGCTAAAAATATTCGGAGATAGAGATCGTTTTAATGGTTTTATAAATAGAACGGAGTTTGTGATAAGTTGATAACGCTGGCATACGTATCTTTCTACATTGTGTTCCAGAAGCAGCCGACGACCTATATCGACTATTGCGTACTATACTTTCTTTGACCTGTAGCGAGATTCACATTCGGTAAATAGCAATTCTGTTTATTCGTCGAACCCGGTTCTCGGACGTTCATCGTAACAATATCTTCTATAATAAATATTCTATGGTACATAGCTGTATACACTTTATATAGAATTCAAAACAATGAGGTATGTACGATCACACACGTAGAAAATTATTGTGTACAATTGTTAAACACACGCATCCATAGCGTATAACTGACTCAAGCACCATAGAGAAATATGTATGTGAATGATATCAGAACAGTCGTTACATTTTATAGGAGAGATATTATCGTTCGACTATGGTCAACTTCCATTGACATCTGTATGAAGATTCTTCTCAAAAAGGGATGAATTTTATCGCAGAATTTGTACATTTATATATAAAAAATCGAACTGCATGAGTGTAACCAGATAAAGAACTGTGATAATTGATGGATATTGCTTTGAAGGTTAGTATAATCTTTACCCGAATCTATGATAAAAATATGGCATGCCCGAACCTAGCTCAATTTTATTATTCCTGGAGTTGATGTTTCGCAGTAGTCGGAATATAAACTTGGCGAATATTGGACACTGGAGGGGAACATAAGCGCGGTAGAATTCTACGCATCGTATATATGTATACACACTATCAAACGAAGGGTGCTACTCTAGGGACTTTATATTAGGCGTCCTAGGAATGGGTCTATCCTACACACACAACACACACATAGCAGAGTGAAGCTGGAATAGGGGTTAGGTTAAAGTACGTGTATTGCGGAGGGGCGATCCTGTGTTGGGAGACTTGCCGAGTGGTGGAGGTGTTTGGGGTGAAAAAGGCCCAGAGTGGGGATGAGAGGCCCGGAGGGGTGGAAAACCTTTAAGCAGAGTGGGAGGCAGCCCATGTCGAATAGCACGATTCAGCTTCAGTACGAACAAGCAAGCCGAGGAGAGAAGTTGTTTGTCTTGTTTATCGCTTGTCTTACGAATCGACACGACCCACGCGAGTAGAGTCAACAATAATAATAACAAAACTAAATCGTACGTAAATTATTCTTGTCCTATTTAATTCCCCGCTGTTTTTGATCTCTACCGGTTTACTGAGAAGAAAGCGTAGTTAAGCGGAACCATATACATACACCAAAGTCTATAAGAGTATATACGCGTTATCTAAGTAAAATAAAGATATATTGTATAATAATACATAATAAGGATTCCTATCGCAATTTCCATAAGTATAATTGTGAAAGTTATTGGCATCGTTCGACGTGTGTTTGTTTATGTGTGAGATCGTTTATCCAGTGTGTATATATTGCAGCACGCTACCGGCCGGCGTGTTATGAGAAGTCCTTTGACAGTTAAAAGGTAATAATCTATTCTGTTTTATACACTGTTAATACAATTTTTGTGATTGTTTGGACAGTCGAACATTTTAACAATTAGGTAGACTAAAAATTTCGTACAGGCTTATATATGACGTCACGTACATACTTATAACAAATCACAATACATGAGAATTTATACAATGTCTAGAATTTAGTTTCGCGTCCCTTCTAGAACCTGGTGTCAACATTCCAAGTCTTGGGATAAACAGGAAAATGTTCTTCGCACTTTTGAACTTTTTGACAACTCAATTACATGGGATTCAAAATTTAATGGCCTATCCCTTTATTAATTGTTGTTTTTACTCATTTTTTTTATATATTTAACCTTTTCTTGTATTATTATTATTGTTATTATTATTATTATTATTATTATTATTAACTTTCAATTTAAACTTTTACAGTCAATTCTGATCGGTTCAACCCGTAATAGAAAATGGCGAAGGCGACCCATGCGTTGTACCTGTATCTGTAATAGATTGCGTGTATGTAACGTTTTGAATCTGAGCTAATGGGAGGAACTAACCGATATCTCTTGGACTCTGACGAAAGTGAAAACGAGATCAGTAAACTTTGTTGATGTTTCTATATATATTATTTGGAAACCCGCTTTCGGTACAAGAAAGGACTTAGCTCTGTGTAATAAGCAAATAATTGAATCGTAATCGCATTTTAGTTCTTTTCACTCGAAGCTTGGTTGCGATTCATCGGAATATTAACTGTTTAATAAGTTTATTAAACATTTGTGAAATCTGTGAACTTTGGTGCGGGGCGGGAGAAGATTTAATTTTAGAATATTATTTACCTTCGTTGTACTCTGCAAATGGCGCTAAGAGTAACTCCAGTTATCTTGTAAGTTGGTAAGGCATTTAAAATATTGTAAATAACGCTGAAGTATTTTATATTGGATATAGAATACAGCAGATATTTGTAGCGCTACATTTGATAATTAAAATTGTCTTTGATTTTTGTTCAGTAAAGGAAGGAATATTTAGGTATATATATTTTCTTTGACTTAATAAGAGAAGAACGTCAAAATAGATCATAGCTTTAGGCAACATGGCAACGTAATGGGTTGATTCGAAACCATTCCTTAAATGCAGAGTTAGGGCAAAAGAAGAATTCAATGAAAAGTGTCGGATGAGTTGCTAGGCCTCCACCGCCTCCACGTAACTACTTTGCTATTTAGGTATACATACGGTCTAACATATAATATTATAGCAGATATAATTTTATAATGTTAATATTATACACACTAAGATATGGTAATCTCCTCTTTTTCCTTCGCTTTTTTAACTCTTCGTACTTATTAACGGATTTTTTCTTCTCAAGAACCATTTTTCGATCTTTAGTAAACTAAAAATACTTGAAGAGTTGTACTTCCCTACCCACGCACTCATTTTACGCGTATCTAGCTAGAACCACAGTTCTGTGATATAGTTAACGTTTTTCCGTTAGAACCTCTGGGACCTTCCAGTTCGACCTGCGCAGATACGCGTCATGCGCGCTTCACTCGCCATCCTTGAATTCCCAATATTCAGCCCTGTCGTATCTTCCTTTCGCTATGACCTACCTCACGCGTGGTGAAACGCAGGCAGGTTCTCCGTCGGTTTTCCAAGATGCAACTTGCACGTTTCTCAATTTTATTCTTCTTTCCCCCTCTAAACTTGTTTATTTGCTATTTTATTTTCTCATTTCTAGCTCTTATCAATATTTTTTTGCTATTATTCTTCGAAATATCTAATCTAATATTTATATGGTGCTGAGGGGTTTAAATAATTTGTTGCATTTTACAAATAATTTTTCAGAAGGGTCTCAGTACTTGAATAAAATATTCGTGGTGTTTTCATGGCTGTCGAAGAGATTTCTTTATATTATTTTTCTCTTAAGATCACTTACTCTTGTGTCCTTCAACTTATCTATAATTTTCCAGACTAGACTCTCTCTCTCTCTCTCAGTGCGCACATGTTTTGCCAGTACAGTGTTCAGCTTGCAGAGTAGATAAGTTATCGACTACTCACAACGTACAGTGGCGTTATCTATACGTAGGGGTTGGAATAGTCCAGGAGAAGAGATCTCCTTATATTGTATTATATTTATATTCTTTGAATAGTAATATAGCCATGGTAATTTGAGGGAATAGAGAGATTATATACGTATATGTCATTCTTTATTCCGAAAGTTTTAGAATAGGGTAGAGGGTTTAGTATTTCGTGCACAGAAATCTCTACTATATGATTTGCGGCTTCTCGGGAGCTCAAGCATTTTCAAGACGAAATAAAATTCTTTTCACGCCTCCATTCGAATTTCCGCTTCACAGATGTCACAGTTTGTTCATGTCCTTAAAATTCATGTCTACCATAATTCACAGAAGAGTTGATACGTACAAAATTCTCAAAACGTAGTGCGCCGAGAATGTTTCCCTATAAAGCGAAATCCTCTGTGCGGTTGCATAGTCACATCTCGTTAGCTGTGCTATTATTGTCCTACTTTTACACCCAACATAGGACATAGGCGTGACAGTTGCGAGC
Source organism: Calameuta pygmaea (assembly GCA_031762395.1). Classification (NCBI taxonomy): domain Eukaryota; kingdom Metazoa; phylum Arthropoda; class Insecta; order Hymenoptera; family Cephidae; genus Calameuta; species Calameuta pygmaea. Next base: position 59,682 of record JASANN010000098.1, on the reverse strand, counting down.
CTAAACAAAAATTAGAAGAAAGAGTATAACAAGAAAAATGCATGATTCCGTAAGGAATTTATTTGATTTCTGTATGATAAATGCAACTTAATGGTTTTCGTAAATTGAGTGAAACTGTATACGTATAAATGAGAGGAGGATTCTCTGTAATTGCACATCACTGATAATTAGTAATACGAGAGGTGAGTTAACAGAAATAATGTTGATCTCTACGCGCTCCTTGAATATGGTATTTAGTAAAAGCAGCTCGTGCATCTGTCGATGGATTGGGGATAGTCGAACGAGTAAGCCGAGTGGATTTGGTATTGATTATTGGTTTCAAAAAATTTGGGGGTTTCGGTCTTTCCTCTCTTCGTCTGACTACGTTTCTACCCCAATCTCTCGTTCCCAAAGATGCGGCAGTCCAATAGGGTGATTTTGGATAGAAGTGACGTGCACGCAGAAGGTAGTCGCCATAAGAATGATTCACAGTGAGTCAACTTTTGTTATTCATCATGTTTCGCTATTTCCTATTTCCGCAGATCGCTTTTGCAAGTTGCATTTGTCAAATGAAAAATTGTTGCCGACTCGCATCGACCAGTTTCAATTTTAATTGGCTTGTTTATTATCGCATTCCTCATCGCACATCGGATTACAAAAATATCTATTTACGATTACATTTGTTGTACCATACTTGATGGCAGATCAGAGTAGGCTACCGAAATGGTCGTTAATTGCAAACCGTGTCCCAATTAACATCAGTCGCGGCCCTCTAGACGTTCAGGATTCGGTTTTCCGTTATTATAGAGTCCCATAAAAACGTTGAAAAACGCAGCATGGAAGAGCGGTCGAAAAAGTAAGAGGAGCAGGATAGTTATCGGACCTAGATAATCGCGTGGGTCCCGGAAAAAATGGCGCTTGGTAAATTTCTTGAAGGAGAGTGCCGACCTGAGTTTCCAACAAAGTGACCGACGGTTCGTGATTGATGCGTCTCTTGGGAAGGTAGGCTCTGAGCCTTAGGGCCCCGTAAAGACGGCTCAGACCCTCCCCATTCTCTCCTTTCTTCTTCCTTCTCGGAAATAGGGCTGTTTTTTTCCTTTGAGGAACCCTAGTGGCAGCGGTAAGGGCCCAGGATGTATATCTGCCCGACAAATGTTACAGACCCCCCCCCCCCCCTTCCCCTCCGGCAACCCCCGTGCAAAGGGCCACCGGAAAATCATCTCTTGGGAGCAGAAGAATCTGCTACAGGATTGGCGCCTTCTTACTCTCTTTTGCTCTTGTTGTAGTGTCGTTCAACTATTCGTTCTTTCTCGTTCTTCGTACCCTGTATCCTACCTGACCCTGACCCTGACCCTGACCCTGTCACAGCCACAGCCACAGCCACCCCCACCCCCGCTTGCCTCGTCATACCCCGCATTGCAATATACTCTATTCGGCTTATTCTCTCAATAGCCCCTACCTTACCTTGGGACTAGGGCTGGAAACATCCCTTATGCACATTCCCTCTTATGTTAGGTCTCCCATTTATATCTGGTATCCACCGCCGTACTCTCGTACATCACAGCTTTTAACGACTGTACATAAATTGGAAACTAGACAATAATACTTGTGATGCATGATACTTCGTCATTATATTCATACTAACTTGGTATCTCAAGAAGAATTGGATACTGACAATAATTAATCACGTTTAACTGCATAGTACAGTAACGTATCGCTCTTTAAAACTTTGCACAAATAATGAATTCGAAATCATCAGAGAAAGAGATAGTATTGTCTTTAGTCACTTGTCTCTAATGTCCTGCGCGTATACGTCTGCCGTAAGAAAGTTATCGTTTCTCTATATAAATATACAGTGATAGGCATTTATAGTGGCCAAATCGATTTTTTTCGGAAATAAAGCCAGCTATAAAAAGATGTTTTAGACAAATGTTGTAGGGTTTAAAGGGGAATGGAAGATTCCGTTATTGAATTGCAGGTCGATGGCCAACTTTCATTTTTTCAATAGGATGATGCCATTTTTCTTCCGCAAATCAAATGAGCCATTCAATTTTGAGTCTAAAAGTACTACAAGTACATTAATGACCGAAAATTAACAGGTGATAAGATATTTTAAAAATAAGAAAGAATATCCGTTCTCTACATTACTTGGGACCTATTATCTATTATATCCCCCCTCTCTCAACCCCTCCTTGCCCCATTCTACGAGGAATTCGAGTCCTAGCGAAGCACGAAACGCGACGAAATTTAAGCCAGGCATCTTTTTAACATCCCTAACCAGCTAATGGCCCTAGTCAAGTTACGCTTGAAGCCGCATGCAGAATAATGTGTCCCAGGTAAGCACGTAGGCTATTTAAAACGGATTTTTTTTCTTACTTTTAAAACAAAAATTAATCTAAATTCAATCGAAACCCTACAACTTCTTTCGAAACGGGTTTTTATATTTAGCTTCGTTTCTAAAAAAATCTACTTATTCACTATAAACGTCCCACCCTGTATATAAATGCATGACCTTTTAGTACTTAGTTTAGTTTAATTATTGTTTTTACTTCCTTGCATGTGTGATTCAGAAAGCGGGCAGATAGTATTTGATGGACTTCCGTCTTTTTTATTTCAAATTTCATTATCCAATAGTTGATTTATACTTTAAATAACAAGAAGATGAATCTTAATGTAATCGGTCACTCTGTATATGACCGATCGGATATCTACTAACAACCACTAATCTAGTATCGTTCTTGATTCTCAAAATATTCTGAAAAACAATTTTCCAAGAACGTATTATTTTTTTCTACAATTATCCATAACAATAGTTGTGCCCTTGTTAAAGATATGCTTATGTATATGCATATATGTATACTAGGTACCACCTATTCTCATGAATATTTACCATTGACAAGAAGCAAACACGTTTAAGTTTTGAAATCTAGATAACCCATGGTTTTTTCCCGTTAGTTTTATTTTCCTAACATTTGGTATTAACATTCAGGATCATACACAGTGTCCTAGGATGTTACGCAGGATGCCGATCCTGGCCAACAGGACGCTATTGCGCTCTTCCAGTTGAATCGCATAAGAAACGGGGCCTTTGTATTCTTTCGTATGTATAAGACGAAGGATGCGATTTTCCCGTTGGTTATTGATTTCTAAGTGGAAGCGGAGGGGACCCCATTACTGGATCCCGGGTCCCGCAGGTTTCTTCGTGTAGTATATATTTTTTTCTTATTCCACCATGGGACCCAATGTCTACCGACCCGTAAGGATGTAGCTATATTTATGTTATGGGTGGGTACCTATGTGTATTCCAATTGTGAGGGTAGATCAGACGGGTTTTTTCCCTACTCAATTTTCGTTTTCTATTTCTTTCTGTCTCTCTGAAGATCAACGCTGCGGTCCTTTAATTTGCATAAGGGCCGAGGAGAGACCTTGTAACCAGTTTTGAATAATCATGCTTCGATTTGTGTGTATCTATGTATATATATTATAGTTGAGTCAAGAAGCGGATAGGTTTCGGGATATATTGGCTATCTATAAAAATGATGAAAACAAAGTTGTGTTAAGGGAAATACAACGCATCCTGGTGGCATCGTATGGGAGACATACAATTATTTAAATATTTATGTCTTTCTTGAGAATTTTCGTGAAATCTTTCGGTTTTTTTTTTTTTTTTTTTAGTAAATAAATTTATGCCAATGACAATGGGGGCATCATAGACATTGCAAACAGCAATGGATATAACAAATAAAGAAATCTATTATACTATTGTTTTTATTACAGACACAAAGATCTCGTAGGATCCGGGACATAATCAATCCTTTCGGAGGCTCTCGAGGCTTGCTGAAGGCTGTACAATGAGTCATGGGAAGAATTATAATCGAGGAGTGAGTCTGGCCAGTCCACCGTTTTACGACCTGGATCTACGCACCCGTGGTACAATGGGGTTCATGAATTCGCCGTCCCGTCAGCAACCTAGTCCCGCCAAGATGCCATGGCAGTGTGCTACGAGGTCCGGATATTCCAGCGTCAGTCCTCCGGGAACATCATCCTCGGGTAGTAGTGCAACTTCTCAGTGTTACGGTAGATCACCGGACGATCTCAGTGTCGATAACCTTATAAACAGTCTCCTGCATGCAGTTAACACCGATTGTTTTGCCACATGCGGACCTTGCGACTCCCGTCGTGCACCAGGTTTGACACTTGGTCTTCCTAGGTGTCGTGACTGCACGGATACACCCTGTGACTCCTGCCTAGCCTGTCAGCAGGTACTTATATCGAACATCATCAGTTTGCAAGTAAGGATGCCGTTTGTTATATATGATAGCATTTTCTCATATTTTATATGGCTAAATCTTTCCTGACTGATTATATTCTTTGTAATTCGTTATATTTCAGAACCGCCTTGGTGGAAATCTCCTTCTTGAAAACCCTGGGGGACACTCCAATCCTGTGGAGATTCCCAGCCCTCCATTGGTACACGTTGCCGGATCACCGCCACCACCACCCAGTACGGCGTTCTATTGCGAGATACATCGCGATGCACAGAGATATTATTGTCAAACCTGTAGTCGGCCTCTTTGCGGTGATTGTGGTACGCATCATCATCATGGGCATATTACTATCCATCTGGTGGAAGCTGTCGAAGGGGCTGCCGTGCAGGCCAATCAGGTTATGAGCGAAGCAAGATTGGGAATAACTGCTTTGAGAGATGACCTCGATGCAGTCCAAGTAAGCATGTCATGTTCAACGCAATTTTTACGTAGTAAGACTACATATAATACATGGTTATAAAATTGTTAGATAGCTGCTGAGACATTAGAGCAAAAGGCACGTCAAGCTACGGCTGACGTAATGTTATGCGTGAGAAGAGTAGCTTCTGCTTTGGAAGCAAGAGAGAAAGATTTGCTCGGGAGAATCGAAAAGGCACGATTGCTGAAATTTGCTGCTCTTAAGGCACGTGATGAGGGACTCAGGCACGGGATTGCACGACTCTCTAGAGCAATGGATAAATTGGGAGAGTCTATGGAAGCATCGACATTATCAAGCAATCCATTGGACTTGCTGGTTACCAAAGATATGGCTTCTGCCGAGGTAAATGGAATCTTCTATAAGAAAAAAATCTTAGCTAAGGCTTTGTTTTGAAGTTTGAATTAAGATGTTTATCAATTTGTCATTTTGGTTTTAGGTCTTTCAAATTCGTCAGACTCGGCAGAACCTGCCACCACCGGAAGAAAATTGGATCTCGTTCACAGGTCCTGAAGGAGCTGTAGTACACGCCATCGCAAATCTAGGATCCATCGTTGTGAACAATCCTGGACCAATCGGCGATCGCCGTGCGGTTCGTGGTCGCGGAAGTTCACCTCAGATATATCAGCAACCATCTCAGATGATCCCATTGGGTCCTGTTCCACGAGGAAGACCAATACCGCTGAGTACCTTTCCGGTTACTGTCCGCACCGGTCGTGGAAATGGCAACAAGTTACCAATCAAAGTGATCGGCAATGACGGCGATGCGCGAGAAAATCTCTGCAGACCCTGGGGCATTGCTTGCGATAAGGACGGGAACATCATCGTCGCCGACAGATCAAACAACCGCATTCAAATCTTCAGGCAAGATGGAAGTTTCATTAGGAAGTTTGGTACCCATGGTACAGCACCATGTCAATTCGACAGACCTGCTGGCGTCGCCGTTGACGCTCGGCGTCGCATAATCGTCGCGGACAAGGACAATCATCGTATCCAAGTCCTCACTATGGAGGGTCTTTTCCTACTGAGCTTCGGAGAGAAAGGCTGTCGCTGCGGTCAATTCAACTACCCCTGGGACGTCGCCGTAAACTCAGAATGCCAAATTGTTGTGTCGGATACGCGAAATCATAGAGTCCAATTATTCAGCGCCGAGGGCATCTTTCTACGTAAGTATGGATACGAGACAACTCCAAGTATGTGGAAACATTTCGACTCACCGCGTGGAGTCGCTTTTAATCCCGAGGGCAACGTCGTCACAACGGATTTTAATAATCACCGTGTAGTCGTGATTGATTCGGACTTTTTAAACGCTAAAGTCCTCGGATGCGATAGCGGCGCAAACACATCCGGCAATAGTGGTACCAAGCAGTTTCTGAGACCTCAGGGTCTCGTCATTGACGACGAAGGCAACATCATTATTGCCGATTCGAGGAATCATCGTATTCAAATATTTGATTCGGCCGGTACGCTTAAGTGGAAATTTGGCAGCTACGGAAAGGGTCCCGACGAGATGGACCGTCCATCTGGTATCACATTGAGTCCTGATGGCAGAATTGTGGTTGTTGATTTTGGCAATAATCGTGTTCTACTGATCTAATTTCTTCATATATGAATATAGATTCATTAATCTATCATTTTGGATCACACTTGATGTTTTCAATACCACAAAACACGTTTAAGACTCCATCTTCGCCACTACTTCAATTATTATCATTACTACACTGAAACTATTATTATTATTATTATTAACTAATATTATCTTAAAAATTATGTTTATTATTATTACACGAGACTCCTGTTCGAGCGTTTCGAATGCTCGCAGATTCTTGAATTGGAAGGAAAGACCAAATTAACGAGATTATTTCTCTGCTCTTTCTAATGAATGAAAGGACTGACTTTTATCTATCACGCTGGCGTCTATATTTTCAAAGATACCAACGTGAGACGTTTAAATACTTTTACTTGGTCCATCAACATGGATACGATCGGCGGGAAATCAATTAGAATATTCCTCACCAATGGCATGAGTTCGATTTTCGTTGTTTGTTTCCTAAGTTTTTTTTTTTTTTTTTCTAAATTAACCCAAATGTAATTCCTTTCGACAATTCGACTCATATCGAAGAACTGACGTTTCATTCGTTCGTTCTTTTGTTTCTTCGTGTGAAAAAAAGCGAAATGAAGTCCACACAATTTTTATCTTTTATTTAAATTTTAATGAAAAAGCCGTTCCAAACGAGACAATTTTCTGAAAGCATGGGATGCGTATTGCGTTTCTTTCCCCTTTATGTGAATTTCTTTTTCATGAATACATAAAAAAATGGCGCTGTGTACCAAAAGTCGATGAATGATCAATAGATATTTATTAATATTTGATGTAATTGATGCGCGTAGAGTATAACTTTGCACGTGTTAATTAGGATCAGCAGTTAGGTCCGAGAGATGATTATCAATTTTTTAAAGACAATGTTTTCATTATAATATAACTTTAAATACGGCTCCATGGAGCAAAAGATTCGTGTTTGGTCCCTTTTCTTAAATATCTATTTTTCCTTTCAAGTTATCGGATTGCTAACGAAGCTAACTTCTTTTCCTGCTGGCGATTATTATGCTCTTTAAAAAATTTTTTAATCTGGTGCCTCACGTTTAAAATACACTTTCGTTAATTAATTTACTTAATTTTTTCTAACTTTTCAAGTCAGTTTTTATATACAAATAATTGTTACCCCCTCTTCTCCCAAGCTTTCATTGGTTCATGTTCGTACTTTTCGAATCGATTTGATCTGGCAATGCGGTCGACGATATCGAAATCGGTTGATTATATCCCCAACGCCCGGGTGATCCTGTGATAACAATCTAGAACGAGCGAGCGTTGGAATTTTCTAATTAATGTACATGGCAATTACATAGAAAATGAGTCTTCTTATTCATTCGGTCGGACGATTTACTATCATATGATAGCGAGACAAATGTGTATGTGAAACGCGCGTGCGCAAGCGCAGCCAATCACACACACACACACGCACACACACAATTTCTTGGTCAACTATTTTTTGGTACGAATAGTCTAAAAAGGAAGGTAGAGGAAGTAACGAGAGGCCCCTCCCCCTACCTCCCTCCCTCCCTCCCGCCGCTGTTACTTAAGTACAGTATGTGTGGGAAAAGCTAGTAATGGCCAGGTTCTATATCTATCTATATCGTAACCTGTGTTCTGACTTTTTATCTTTTCTTGTCTATTAATGTTATTCTATAATTGATTATCAATTATTCTTCTCACTGCGTATAATCACCTTCGAGATTTATATACTCTGAGGCCGTGAAAAAGGATTAATAACGGACTTCCATGTGTAGTAATTATTTTATCCCTCTTTCCCCGTTTCGTAAGGGGACTAAAACGCGTATATTAATAATTTAAGGAAAGTGATGCACAATTTTCACATCAAAGGGCAAATTGATCGATTGTTGTATAGCAATTGTGATAAGGGAGAAAGAGAAATAGATCGAGGGATATAAATGCAGGAGTAAAGAATGAATAAAGGAAAAGAGGAAAACGCAGAGAGTGAGTGGGGAGGGGGGGGGAGTCGTTGTTTGTCCAATGCAAATCCTGCACGATGCTACGAAAATTTTGCTATGCTAAATAACTTGATAGCGCCGTTATTATATGATACATGAATTAATGAAAATTTATTTAAAATGCATGTACACAATTAGTTTTCATTACACGTTATTACATACACAGTAAATGTAAATGGCGTGGTGACACGTGGGATACAACGTACACGCTCATTGTTCCATTTGTGCTTTTTAAAATATTTTTTATTGTGACGAAACAAAGAGAAATATCGATTGCATCCACACAGTAAGACTGAACCAAGACTGAATAATATGCAAAGTTCTGTTGTATGTTGTCCAACACATTAAAGATGATTGAATGAGAGACGATGAAGATGAAAAAAGAACTATAATAATGATATATAATTGTAGATAAGGATCTTTATTAAGGATATTATATATGTGGATCATCCAAGTTGCATTCGTATCTGATGTCTGTTTTCTGGAACTTTTGAGTATATAATAAATATGTATATATATATTTATGGCGAGGCTGAGAGTGAAAGAGAGAGAGAGAGAGAGAGAGAGAGAGAGAGAGAGAGAGAGAGAGAGAGAGAGAGAGAGAGAGAGAGAGAGAGTGAGAGATACCGAAACAGAGATTTTAAGAATGGGAGAAAAAACGTATACTTTTGTATGTGAACTTAAACGTGATAATAGCATTTTATTTGTTATTTTCTTTTAATGTTTTTTTCCTTTTCTTTTTGGGGAACTTTTTAAACCGTCAGCTGCTTCTTCACTACTTTTTAACCACCCTTGACTGTTTTCCCCCTGTTTTAATGAAAGACACAAAGTTAAGAGATGATTTACATAACAATCGAAGTTTTTCCTCTATCGGATAGAGGAGGACACTTGGAATTCTCAGAATTATACGATCCTGTCTTGCTATTTTTTTTAGAAACCTCTATTCTGACAATCTTTTTACGTTCTCACATTTGAAACTTGGTTCCGTTATTTATTTCATTTCCTTGGCCTTTTTGTTTATTGTAGCATTTTCCTCCCTTTGTTTTGTTTTTTTCTGAGAGCGAACGCGTTGACGGGTACCTTGAAGAATTTACCGACTTCGAAACGATTTATTCTCTAATCCAGCTGACACTGCGACATATTTAGAGCTATTCTCCAATGTCGCACTCTTGTTTTTTTACGCTTAGAATTTATAGATACGCAACGTCTTGCTCAAGAATTACCATTATTATATCATTATTACTTACCCCCTTTCCCTTCCGTGTTAGCTACAGTCAACGTTAACCTAGTCACACTCCAAATAGATCTTTAATAGAAAGTGAAGCTAACGAGTAACGAGATTTCGTTTATGCTACACGAGCTCAGGTATCTTGGTTTCTTCTATTTCCTTTGTGTAATTCACGTGAGGATACTTACGTTTCTCGAGGTCTGTATTGAAAAAATATTTCGTTACTTTTTTGTTCCCACGCAATTGTCGTTGCACTATTTAATATCGAAAATTTTTTCATAACGATTCTTCGAGTACTCGAGTTTTCCGATTTGTGTAATGAAAAGCACTTCTCCCATGATTAACTTAAAAGCGAAAATGGCGCGATTGTTCATGAGCCAAATAAATGATCCCTTTTAGTTTTTATTTGACTAACGCTAAAAAGAGGGTTTGGACGTTCGGGGTTTGAATGAAAAAGAAAATACAAATCGTAGATACGATACTCGATATATTCCTTATTATGATTTATTTATTTTGTAACGTTCTTAAGTGAGCTTTATCAAGGGGCACATCGTAATGTCGATCGATCCAATGAATATAACAATCGATGGATTTCAATGTTTATAATAAATAGTAGATTATTAAAATTTGTATGGTTTCAAGTTCCGAAGCCCGAACGCTGTTCGACGCGTAAGAATTTCGAAAACGCTTGATTTTATAAATTCGGACGCATGCGCACATGATACACACGTATACGTAAGCGAACAAAATTTCATACTAATTAATGTACGTGCATGCGTACATGCGTACATGCACACACTGTAACTTTAATTATCAAAATCGAAAGGTAGGTGCGTGCGCTTACATGTTTTATGATTTTCCTAAAAATTTTGTTAGCGCGCACAAAATTTTGTGCAACAAGAAGATGGGCACTCAGTGATAACCCGTTATCGCAATGCCTATCATAATGTACAAAGCTAACTTTTAGGTTGGCAAAATTATTAGAAAAGAATTTTCAGTATGTTTGAGAGGCCGAAGAGAGTGATAGTGAAAGTGAAAGTGAGAGTTAAGAATATAAGATAGATAAGGAGAGACACGCAAGTCGAAAGCTATCGAAGAGAAGAGTGCATGTGATATAAATGTAGTAGAAAAATGTTAGCGCGAGAGATAGCGGGAAAACAAGATAAAGAAGAATGTGAGATATAGAATGTAGGGTAAAAAAGGATAAAAACTAAATGATTTGTGTGTGTGTGTGTGTGTGTGTGTGTGTGTACTCGAGCGCAAGAGCATGGAAAAATGATTGAAATTATGAAAACTTTAAAGAGAGAAATCAAAGTACATAAAAGTAAATCGTTGTAGTAACAGTCATTGCATGGTGCATATAATGCTGATGGAAATACGTACGTACATTATATCTATTCGGAGAATTGTGTACGATTCATTAAAAACCGTTTAGCCTGCCTCTAAAACTCGTAATGTTGTAGAAGTAATAAAATTAATCGAAATAACTAGAGTTTATTAATATTAAGGAAAGTCGTCAGCTACCAAAATGATGAAATTATTGTTAAACCGCGAGTCCCTATGAAAGGGCGCACCGGTTTCTTTGCATCGCTTCTTCGTTTCGTGTGAGTGACATAAAAACTCTCTAAAGAATTAGAAAAAGGGAGAAATTATGAAAATAATTTTTAAAAAACACAAAACGAACAAATATAAAAGTGAGTGAGTGAGTGAGCGAGCGAGTGAGAGTGAGAGAGGGGGGGAGGAGAGAGAGAGAGAGAGAGAGAGAGAGAGAGAGAGAGAGAGAGAGAGAGAGAGAGAGAGAGAGAAAAACTAAAGAGTTAAAAAAGGAGGATTTAGGATTAGCGTTGTACGGTATAAACGGAGTAAACTGAGCAATACAAAATAAAAGTCGCCACACAACAAGTGTACTACCTACCGTTACAAGCATGAGGGAAGTAGAAGAGAAGATTTTTTGTCTTTACTTTTTTTATCTTTCTTTTTTTTCTTTCTTTGTTACGCAACACCCTCTTACGGTGCGTGATACGTATATAATTATATATATCGTGCATATACAGATATTCATATATGTATGCAGCCTTTTCGCTGTGATTATCTATCCCGATTAGCCACTCTCTTTCTTATTTTATACGTATTAGATAGAAAGATACCGAAGAAGCGGAAGCGAAATTGTCGCATCTCCCCCATAATAATAATAACAACCTCAACAATAACAAACAAAATAATAATAATAATAATAATAATAATAATAATAATAATAATAATATTGTCCCCGAGATCAATGTCATAAATAGTTTATATGATCGCCAGAGCTTTGTCAAGCTTAATGCACAATTGGAATAATCGGGTTGGGACAATGAGACGTGATAAGTCGTATAATAATTATTGCAACTTATTATATTATTATACGCTACCCTGCTCTGCACGCTTGTTGTTATTTTTGTTGGGGTTGTTGTTGTTATTATTATTATTTCTATTATATTGATAATTTTATTACTAATGATCGGTCATTATTTACTATTACTCTTATTACAATAATCATATATGTAATATACAGTTTAAGGCTAATCGAGTAATCGGTAACGTCGCACATTAACCGATTCACGGCGATTATCGTGCCGCTTTCTTCATGACGCGAGACAAAAAGTTCCTACCGTTTTCTTTAATGACATTCGCGATTATTTATACATGATAATTATATACATATAGATCACCTTCTTGTAATTGCAATGTGCGCATAAAAGACACTCGATACGCAAATCGAATCATCTAATTATTGTAATACTGTTAAGGTGATAATAAACAAAATCAAAGAAAAAAAAACTAAAAAATGCTAAAAAATAAAAATATGACTTACCCCTTTATTTGCCTAATCGAATAATTATTCCTATTTATTGCATAGGGTAATGCTTTTGTTGTCTTTTGATTGTATTTCACTCTTAAAGGGGAAATGGAAGAAATGTTTTGTGTAGGTGAACTGTCACCACGGACGATGCTGGAAGCGAGAAAACTTCGCACCCAAAAGTGTCTCGCACTTATTTGGCTATACGAGAACAATATTCTGAGTGATATGGTGTAAGGATCGCCTAGATGTAAAACTTTTTCTGCGTATCTTTTTTGTTTTATTTTAATTGGTTTTTCCGTACAATAGTGCGGTAAGTGTTATGTAGATATTGAATGACGAAGGTATTTTCGGCTCGCCGTAACAGAGATAATAAAAATAAAACAAAAGTAATATGATAGCAAAAATAGTTTTTGTCCCTGACGTGCACACTCGATCGTATAACGGTCGTATCGACTCGCCAAAGACTTTCCGACCCTCGTCGGAAATGTACTAAAGAGTGTACAAATGTTGTGTTAAGGTTACAGGAAAGGGTAAAATATCTAGTGTAATCAGTAATTCGTTAGTGACAGTTCTAGTAGGGTTTTAAGTTACAATTCTGGGTCGTTATGACTATTGTGCCTCTTACAGAAAATTCATTCTCAAGAGAAAGTACTAGTTTGTGAAAAATGCACAAAAACTCCCCTTTTTCACATCTACGGTATAGCGAAAGCGTGGGAAAAAGTAACTAGTGTGATTTATGCATGCGCAGTATTTTTTCCTTATACCTCACTAAAAATTGCCACTTTCGCCATACTTTATGGGTGTTGTTTAAAAAAAAGAACTTGTATAACTGAAATATGCACTATTTGCGATAACAAGACTGAATATGTATTTTGTATTGTTTGTTTCTAGCGTCTTGAATTCACCATTTTGATTTTCGGAAATCTATACTTTAGCGTGATAATGAAAGAGTTAGAGAGTAGGCGGTGCGGGGCGAAAGCCTATGATGCTTTTTTAAGATAGCTACTGCATTGCACACTGTCGAATGTCGACGAATTCACCACGTAAAATGTAATGTAAAATTGGCCGTTTAAAAATTACAGCAGTTTGTTTATAAACAATTTTATTCGCCGGTTAAACAATAGGTTGTAATTGTTAAACGATCAACACTACAAAAATCCATTTAGTGAATTGATAGAACAGCTTTCAAGAAATAGCATGAGCTGTAATACATTAAAATCGGTTCGAAATTACGGTTTATTCATTTTAAAAAATCGTCGAAAATGAAATATAATGCCTATGGAAATGAGCATTGACCACTTAATGCTTTAGCAAATACGTTGCTATTAGATAATGTTTCTTTATGTTAAGGACACATGCTGTAATACAAATCGTACTATACTACTGTCAATTGATACATTTAACCTAGAATTAGTAAAATGTTTTCTAAAAATTTAGCCGTCGTTTGACACTGTGCAGTGCAGTAGCTATGTTAAATATTAATTTTTATAAATGACATTTTTTAAGTATGAAAACGAAGCTTACCAGTGTATTTAGTAACAAAGATTTAAAGTATTTAATTATTTTTATTATTACGAGTAAAAAATGGAATTCCCAATCGTCATCGTCAATATTTACCCCATTTTTCATTGTAACGTTTAGAACAGTCCATTTTATCGTTTAAATATATTTTATTCAACGTCTGAACGTTTTTTTCACCGTATAATAACATTATTAACTGTTTCACATAATAACCTGCGCATAAGCTGTTGATTTTATAATTAATTTTCTCAAAAACGACATGCCAAACTTTCCAAATAATTTTAAGCGTTTTCAATTTTACTGATGAACCTCCTGAAGGGCGAGAATGCTAGATTTACAATGTTCGGAGGTTTGTTTGATCGATAAGGATTCTTGAGCAGTGCGTTACTGATGTAAATAAGGTGCGCGAGGGGCGGTTAGGGGGAGATATTTTTTATTTCATCAAATGTTCAATAGCACTTAGACAGAAATTTCGCTATTCGACTGTTCCCTGAAATGACAGTTCTTTCCTGAATGGCGTGGTAGTAGCATTTCGGAACATCTTTCTATAATTACTAATCACCGCGGGACACTATTAACCACGTCATGCCACCTAAGAAGAAGAAGGAGCTACTGGAGCTGCTTCCTCCCGAGTAAGGATATCCCTTTGCATATTTACGTATTTTTTTCTCTTACTTAGTATGCATTCATTAATAAATGACTGATGAAGACAATAAAAAAACTTATCTGATTGCTTTTGGTACATTTTTTATTCTTTTTATGGAAGACCCGAACCCGATGCTCCCGAGGAAGAGGAGGCGCCATTGGCTAAGGTTCCTGTTTCCGTAGTCACCGGACAAATCTTTGGTCCTCGAATTCGTTATATCGACGAGACTGCTGAAGAACAGAGCTCCGACGATGAACCTGAATCCGAGAGCGATGACGAGAGCAGATTCATCAAAGAAGACCTTCCCGAAGTGCCCTCAGAATTTTGGCACATGCAGAAACTTATTAAGTATATGAAAGCAGGTAATCAAACTGCTACCATCGTCTCGCTGTGTCTGCTGAAGGATTATGAACTCACTTCCAGAGTCAGTGTACTATTTTAACATAAGAAATTATTCATTTTTCGGATTGATAAATGCTTGAGTGTTGCTTTACTGTTTTGTTGAAGATCATTCAACGAGCTATACACGAAATGGGAGGTCTCGAGATCCTGGTGAATCTCTTGGAAACACAGGATATAAAATGTCAGCACGGATCCTTAGCAGTCCTACTGCAAATTACCACATCTTCTGAAATGAGACGCTATCTAATTAATCTTGGTATCATAACACCACTGATACAGATGATGAAGCACCCTGCTAGGGATCTCCAAGTTCTTGCTGCGGAGACTATGGCGAATATTGCTAAAATGCGGAAGGCCAGGAAGCAGATACGACTACGCGGAGGGATACCATTGATAGTGAGTTCATTTTATAGGATGCTAGAGTGTCTTATGGATTCGCCATCGTATAAAGGAAATGCATGCTTACTTGCTTGTATCCGCAAAATCTGTATTTAATATTCTAGACGAATCGCTGGACCGATCCATTGGAAATTTACGCGAGACATTAACCCTTCCAGCGCTGAGTTGTGCGACGTTAACCGTGCTCTGTGGGCAGCCCAGTTTTTATGGCAGAGCGCACGCTGGGCTCTTTGATAAGTTTGAAGTTTCGATACAAAATATATTGATTCTACGTCAAATCATTTTTTCAGTAATTGTAGGAATCTTAACGGAATCCTTTATTTTTCATTGAACATTTATAACATTATCGACGTTCAAAATTGTAAATTATATCTTTTAAATTGAAAATTTAATAATTGTTTTTTCTGTGCTAAATCTCGAAGCGGGATTCGATAAATAGGCATTTCACAAACGCATTCTTACTACTTTCTTGATCTCTAGGTTTACAAGTATCGTTGGTGTCGCATATGTTTTCATAGTCCAAATTGAATGATTGCGCGAGAACACATAAATGGGGTTATAGCCTATAGTGAACAATTTTTTGGCACGCATGTATGGATTCATAGCGCTGAAAGGGTTAAGTAGATGGCACAGGAACATTTTAAATGTTCAACGACTCCGATTACAGAACGGAGCATGCGCAAAGATCCCATAATTACGTATCGTATGTTTGAAATAAAAAATTGCGGTTAAAGCGCTCGTCCAATCGAGACGATTATAATTTACAGAAAAAATCATGAGAATATGGATAGTTTCATGTTCGAATGTCGAATATTTTTCATTTGAACGTTACGCATCCGCGAAATTAATTTCTTTGTTCTTATAATATGTTGTGCAAGATGCAACCGCATGGTTCGACCGTTTGTATCTCACGGGAAACTTGTACTTATGCCCCGATATTTCTAGTAAAAATATTACTTAAAATTGTTTCTGGAATTGGTATTTCAATAAATGAACTTGATCTTGTAGTTGGATGTTATGGACGTACCCGATGCCGTTCTACAACGGTCACTAGAGGATTTGAATGAAGTTGAGCGGGAGCTGGTGGCCGTTGCTGTTGGCTGTGCTAAAGTAATGGACTCCCTTAGCAGTAGTCCCAAAATTAAAGAAGAATTACGAAGGCATGGTGTGGTATTTCTCATGGCGCGATTCTTACGCTCTCAACATACCCACCTAATAATACCTATGATGGGATCCGTACAACAATGTGCAGATTTGGTATCTAAACTTATGTCAAATTCTGTATCTATCATATCAAAATATTATTTTTCTATTGAACTATTTGATTTCTTTTAGAAAGCATTTAGATTAGCTTTCGAGCAAATGGGCATAATCACCGACATAGTAAGACATCTCCAGAACGAGGATGTCAAGCTCAAAGAGAATTGTGCGCTGGCGATATTCAAATGCGCACCAAATAAAGTCACCCGCGATATGGTGCGTGAAGCCGGAGGTTTAGATCCGCTGTGCAAGCTCGCCCAAAGTGAGGAAGTACGTGAAAATAAGCGTCTCCTGGCAGCAGTGACAGGTGGCATCTGGAAATGTGCTATGAGTCCAGAAAATATAACAAGGTTTAATCAGAACAACCTGGTAGCGTCCTTGGTACCACTCTTGCAAGAGAACGAGGACGAGGATGTTTTGACCAACGTTGTAGGTACTCTTGCAGAATGTTGCCAAGATCCAACAAATCGGGACGTTTTACGTATTAATAATGGATTACCAATGCTGGTATTATTTTTTTATTATTCGTTTCGATTTATTTTCCCCATTTTATTCAATCTTCTGCATTCCCTGAGCAGATTGTGTTTCAGTACAGATTCGGCTTCTGAGTGCAACCTATGAGCCTCTCCTAGAAAATCTGCCATTGGTTTTCAAGGAGTGCGCAGAGAATGAACAATGCATGGACATCATCAATGATTCGGATCATATCTACGATGGTGTACGATTAATCTGGTCGTTGCTTAAGCATCCTAGTAATATTATCAAGAGGAACACCTGTCTAGCGCTTGTACCTTGTATCAAGTATGCGAAGGACTCTCCGGAGATGGTGCGGGCCTTCGTTGGCGGATTAGAGTTGACTGTCAGTCTTCTAGATAGTGACGATACTGAAGTTCTCAGCGCAGTATGTGCTACGATAGCAGAAATAGCCAAAGATCCAGAAAATCTTGGTATATTGACTGATCACGGAGTCGTAAAAATGTTAGCTGGCTTGGTGCAGACCGTAAGTATTTCAATAGGGGAAAAACTATTAAAACTTGATTGTGACTAGATATTAATATTTTTATAGGAAGATGATAATCTACGTGCCAATTTGGCACTAGCCATTGCCCACTGTTGCGAATGGGACCGAAATAATTACGAATTTGGACGGCTTAATGCTGTCGCGCCACTTGTTAATTATATGACCAGTAAAAATAAGGATGTTCTCAAAGGAGCATGCATTGCATTCTATCATTTCAGCAAAGAGCCACTAAATTGTATTACTATGCATACTTGTGGTGTTGTTAAGGTAATACAACTTTTTGATAACTGTGTCGAGTACGTTGGCTATAATAATAGATTTTTACATTGTCCAGCATGTTCTACGACTGGTGAGTTCGGATGATCCTGATGTACAGATGGCAGCTGCCACGACTACCAGGAATATTCGAAAACTTGCATTGACTGCTGAGAAATTCCATTACAGAGAATTGTGATTATCTTCAATTTAAACATATATATTAAACGTACAATCCAGTCAGGCAAGCTTAAAAGCGAACAACATTTAATATAGCCATATAAAACACAATTTATATTAGTGAAATTGAATTATCAAAGAGCGATATACAGTATTGTTCATGAAGAAAACATGAACAATAATCAATAAAAGAAGCAGTTCTTTTGAAATTACAAATTTTCCAAAAAGCAAATTTTGCACACATCCTTTATGATAAACATTTCTAAATTTAAATGTCTTAGGACTTGAATTGATTGCCCAAGTACACTTTACGAATTCACTAAATTAATTTTTTCATCAAATACATTTTTTAATAACTACAACTATTTATTTACAACAAGAAACTTCAAGTGACTACATAAATTCGATTTACTTAATAATAAAGAAGTTAAATGAAAAATCTTATTCCGTCAATTCGTCGAGTACCCTTAGAGAAAAAAGCTTTGAAACATTCAAATCAGATTAACGGTGAACATTTTTAATAAAGAAAAACTGTGCAAAAATAACTATATGAAAAATTCATAATTATAAAACAACCGACTTCATATCCATTGTTATTACATTTTTTTTACACCAATATATTGTTCTTTTTAAATTAAATCGATGCAATATAAATTGTATCAAATGGTCATATTGATATGTTCACTTTTACGCTTGCCTGATTGCACTGTAGGTATATCGTAGGTATACGTACAAATAAAATTTTAAATATTCCATTTATAATATTGAATTTTTAGGAATTCGCTTCAGGATATCGATTATCAAAACTGAAGAAAGAAGATGGGACCGATAAAAATATTTAAAAATGGAACGATTTAGATTTGCGCACTTTTTACTCAATACAAAACCAATCCATAGCAACAGTTCCGCCAGACGCTGCTGATCATATAAGACGCTATCGTGTTTCTCTTGTAAACCAACCCATCTTAGTTCAATTGCACTAATTGAACTAGGTTTTACCATAAGTATCAAGGGCTAATTTAAGTTAGCTTGTTAGAGTTGAGAAATCGTACATACATGCAATAGGTATGCGAAACCACAATAAATTATTTTATATATATCTTTAAATATTTTTCAGAGTCTTAAGTATATGGAAATGCGCTAAGAGTGAATTTATAAATATAATTAAGGTATTATCTACCTTAAGGGGTGATTTAGTAAAATTGGAAATGTCAAATTCTGCTATATAAAATTTCATTGTAGAAGGAAATGTAGAAAGACGCAAAGACAAAAATCAAATAAAGATTATATAATTACAAAAATGTTTTTATTTTCTTTGGTAAATATGCACATGTATATTGGATTAGAAGAAAGAAAAATGACACTTCATAGTAATATACAATTTAATTGAAAATAGAAGAATTCATCAAACAATAAATTATTATAATATAACAAATACATTATACAATGAGCACATCACTTGAAACATATCTCCATTCAATGATACATCCGATAATATTCCTGTTATAGTTTTAAGAAAAAGGAGGAGTGTTATTATACAGATCTTACACGTTTCGGAAAACACAGTTTCAAAAACGTCTCGATATATGTGAAATGTTATATAAAACGTTATTATAAAGTTTATGAACTTTAATAAAAATAAGAGCATTGCGGTGCATATCAAATTTGCTGCCTTCAACGCTTAAATTATAATACATAATTGAAAGTACATGCTGTTGAGGAGTGGATGAAACACTTAATTAGCACCCAGTGCACACTTAAGCACTGCAATCAGTAATAAGAGATTCTGAAAATCACATTTATTAAATTTATTCAAAAAGTATTCCTTATATTGTGTCTATCGGTGATATTAACATCATGCACTTTTGCTTGTTCCTTTTCCATAATAAACTACCATAAAACAAACACCATGAGTAACATTTTTTTATATCAAAGCGAAAATTAAAAAAAATGTATATGCATTGTTTCAATAGATTTTTTCTCTAGCTTTAATAGTCACACTTAATTATTTCATAGGAATGGGCCAAAAGAGCTATGTGATTCTTTAAATTTCATCCAAACGAAGTATTGAATTCAATTTTATATCAACTCAAGTCTTTTTATATTACCAGACAATGTACTTTTTTATCTTCGTTTTATTCCTTCTTCTCATTTGTTAGTACATTCGTGGTCACTTTGATTGCTAAAAATGATATAGAATAGTACAAATAAAATATAGCAATCTATTAATCTATTAAATTAACACATGATAATATTTACCAGCTTGACGAGCATTTGTTATAAAGCTATCCAAATTTGGTTGGTACTGTAAGAATTTTGGGCGGATGACACGATGATATAAAATCAAAGAACCATTGTAGTCTATAGGTACCATCAACCAAACATAGAAGAGGCACTGGAACATCGAATACTGTCATTGCAGGCTACTTGTTTGTTTGTTTGTAGACTTTAACATTCATATAAAAACATACCTTAAGAAGCCAGTACACTGGAAGCCAGTATACAATATAATCTACAAAGAATTCTGCTATAGTAAAAGTGGCAAAAACAACCCAGTAAGTGAGCCACTTTGTATCGTCATCCTTTTGTGGAGTCTCTAAAGCTTTCATAGAACAGTACGCAGGATATATAAATCCAATAATGTTACACACAAGTTGTTGTCCAATTCCAACAACTAGATAAAATGCTAGAAATCCAACAGCCACTGAAAATCATTCAATAAAAACTCCATTGTACAAAAATATAAATATAAATAGATTTAGGATAAGAAATTTATTTAATAAAAATAGTATGAATTATGATAACTTGCAAAAGTATATGTAAATAATTAATTAAAATATAGTATGTTTCGGCAAGCTATGTTTATTACCATATTTAGTTAATAAACACATTGATTCTTCATGTTCTGCTATAATTTGAAAAGACTGAAGAGAGCTAGACCAAGCTTTTAATAAAACAACTATATGAACTTTAAGATTTAGAATGTACCACTGTAAAAACATTTATCAGTAATTTGTTTTATCAAGAAATTAAACGATTACAGTATCATAAAATCATAAAGAATAAACTGGCTTATCAGTCATCTGCTTTAAGTAATAGATCTTTTAAAAAAAATCAACCCAAGATAGCATACAAAATTATAATTTAGTTAATAATATGACAATACCAAATTGATCCTGTCAGACAAAGTTGAAATTAATAGTATAATATCAATTAGGAAAGATTTTAACAAATTCTATAAAGATGTATAAAATAAAGATCAAAAGGTCAATTGCACAGTGATCAATTAATATTTAACTAAAAATTAAGTGCGTATTCTTCACATCTGACTTGTTAACGTGGCAGAAAGCAACAAATTTAAATAAATTTTAACCTATAAAGGATGGAATATATTATGTCTCTTAGCTAGTGTCCCATTACACAAAGAATCCACAATTCTTTGAGTTTTCTTTTAAAAATTTAAAAATAAATCAATAAAATTACTCATTAGCCTTGTAAAAATTAAATATTAAATATTTGCACTAAGTGCAATTTTATTATGCAGAATATATCGTAGATTCTGAGTCTGTCAGAGTGATTTGCAGAATTTCAAAAATCAATGGAACAAACTTGTCAGATAAAAGTGAAACGAGGAAAAAAATTGTATTATGCAACCAAATGCTCTTAAATCAGCAACAATGAATAACCAAATTTCCATAACTAAAAGGGACTAATTTCATAATTTAATAAATGTATTTCCTCAACTCCAGTAGCAAAATTACATGCTACATAAAATAGTGTAAGTTTATCAGCCCTGGTAGATCCAGTTATACTGAAGTTATAACAAATTTAACGGTGTATTCGTGAATTTTATATAGCATTATTATATCAAACAATCTACCAATATTATATCATATTTATACTGAAATTAAACTACAGTACTACATTAAAATCTTATTGGATTTATATATGCCAGATATGCATCTATAGAATACTAAAAATATATCAAAAATCACACTAAATAATGGTATAAGCACACCTGCTAGAATGGTATAACACACAAGAAATAAAGTGAGGAATTACGAGCTTAACCTAACTCACCAAGAAAAATATAGAGACGACTGACGCCTGTCTTTTCCTCCGCCATTGAGAAATAGCCAGTCCATGGCTTAGACTCATCTTTTAAAGCCTTTTCAAGCGATTCTTTAACGGCTGTAATTCTTGCCATTTCCAGAAATTTTGGAAAACGTACGCAAATTCTTCACTACAACTAAGGGTGTGTTCCAAAATTCACTTCAGGTATGGTTGCGTCTGGCTCTTTCTCACTTTCTAAGGGTCGTTTTACAATGCGACGTTATCGGTAGACGTTTGTCGTAGTCATTTCTATATACCAATCAAAATGATTTTTCCACTTTCTTCGTTGCTACGGTGGGCTTGTAGAAACGACTTGCGACAAACGTGTACCGACAAACGTCCCATTGTAGAACGACCCTAAAGCCCGTTTTCTTCACGCGGTTCAATCTGTAACCCCGTTTATCATCAAAATGCAAGTATCTGATTGGCTAACAGCACAGTTAAACCAAGTTTATACATTAAACCGTGGGTGCGTTCCCTAGACGATCGCACCACCGTCTAGAAATTAACGCGGGAAAATCAAAATTTATATGTTTATAATGCCTAAAAAATTACTCCTTAAATGCTCCATATGTTTCCGTCATTGCTCAATCGCTATTATGGGATGATTAATAAATATTCATTAAAACAGAAAATTTTTATTTTTATTGAAACTACAAATAACCAAGCAGATTTTCATATGATTTCCTTGATGAATTAATTGCTCCCGATTTGCTCCCAATTGCTCTGCAACTAATTTTCTATTTAATTGAAGTATCTTTAAATAATAAGTCAAATTTGATTTTCACTGCTCGATTGCAAACGTAAACAATATGATTGGTTTGCGAACACACCTACGACAGCTGCATTCGAAGAGCAGCCGAGAATGGGCGACATCGTTGCCTCGGTTCATTTTGGAACACACTTGTGACAAGTACGTTCCATAGAACTTATAGGGTAAATGACCTAGTTAGTGACACTTTAAGATCGGCCGGGTTGGATTTTCGCTATTTATTCACGCGTGATATAGCCAAACTGAAAACTAAAGGTTTCTACACGTGCGTTACAGCCCTTCGAATGAAATATTATATAAGTGGAACAATTAAGATTTATTAATAAAATCATTATTTTAATAGCGCTTCTCTGCTGCCGGGGATTTGTGACACTCGAGAAACACCCATGTCGTAGTTTCTGACCCCTGCGTGTACCCGATTCATGACCCTTCCGTCCTTTCCTTATGGCTGACTCCTCCAATAAGGAGATGTTCCAGCGTTTCATGACAATCATTGTGCTTGTTTTCTTTTGATCTTAACACGCGATTGGCTAAGAACTATTCACTTATAGCATTTTCACTACATTTGAGTTATACAATCGACCTCCTGCGCGTATCCACTTTCTCATATTTCCGAATATCCCCATATAATTGGGTTAATTTGCAATTTATGTAATTTCATGAATATGCATTAGGTACAAACAAATTACAATAAATAAACAAAGCAAATTGTTCGACGTAACAGGTGACACATCGAGAATCAACAACAGCAACATAATTTCAATTATGTGACGCACTTATTGACCCCGCGAATTTGAACAAAAATGTAATCAAAAGTTAAATAATTTCTTATCTCATCGATAATCTGGTTCCTGCTGAATATTTTGACATCATTTTTATGTCATTTTATACTTACATGACGAACAAAATTCACAATGACGTAGTTGTCGGAACTGCTGTGATCGTGTAACACTGCCGCTGAGAAGCCAGTGAGACGCGTGTCACACTATTCACTGATCAATTTCTATACTAAAATATTTAATTTAAAACATTGTATTTTTCCAATAATTGAAAGTGAAAAACGCTTTTTCATTCGCCGGTAATTGAATTATTATTCGACAAAAACTGTATTTATGGCAGTCAAAATTATGCCGTCGGGGTCACAATCTGGGACAGGGTCAGTAGCTAGGCCGTTTACCCTACTCCTGGAAGGGGAATAGCCCACTCTAGCAATGAGTGGAAAGTGACTCCAATATGTTGTTTTATCATTCATTAAATTAGTCGGTAAATTTGTAAAATTAATATGTCACATTTAGAAGATGGCTAAAGTTGTTACTCCAAAGAGTCTTGACATTTATAGATAGACCTAATAATTCATTGAAATATTCTGAAGGTTTGCACCCTCACAATTTTTTTAAAATTCAAGGTAAGTACATAGTAAGTAGTGCGTCTAGACGCCAGTTTTTCGAGATTTTCCAAAAAATATCGTTTGTTAAGCTTTCCTATTGGTCCCATTCGAAAGAGCATAGTCTCTAGTACATCTCCACTGCATTCTGTCGTTTGCTCCCTCACAGATTTTTTTAAAAATTCAAGTTAAGTATGTGGTAAGTAGTGTGTATAGTCGCCAGTTTTTTGAATTCGAAAGTGAACCGAGGCAACGATGCTCGCAGCACTCTCGGCTGATCTTCGAACGCAGCTGTCGTAAGTGTGTTCGTAAACCAATCATATTGTTTACTTTTGCAATCGACCTAAGTGAAAATCAAATTTTACTTATTATTTAAAGATGCTTTAATTAAGTAAAAAACTAATTGCGGAGCAATTGGAAGCAACTCGGGAGCAATCAATTTATCAATAAAATCATATGAAAATCTGCTTGATTATTTGGAATTTCAATAAGAATAAAAATTTCTGTTTTAATGAATATTTATTAATCATTGCATAGTAGCAGCGGAGCAATTACGGAAATATGCGCGCGAACTTTCCGACGAATTTGTTGGGGTAGTCAGCCACAGGGGGTTGACACTCCAATGGGCTATAGTGAAGCATAGAATAGTAATATAACCTACCGATAAGATAGCGTTGCTGCTCAATGCTAATCGTTTATAACACGGAAGTACCGCGTCTCCAATAAGTGGTTTGTGGTCAGCCATAAGGAAAGGAACCCAGTAGGGATGTGTATGGTGTATCCTAAATTATTTAATAGTTTAATTGTACACTAAAATTTAATATTTAAAAAAGTATTGTAACATAAAAAATCGTACGCAACAAAGAAAAATGAATGTCAGCTCTCATTCTAATTCTGCCTTTAAAGTTGAAATAGGAAATACCCTTCTGTGCATAAATGACTTAGCAATAAAGATGTAAGGTTTATATCATCGTACAGAAAATCTATGAACCATTTTATGTTATAAATGTTGAAATTCTAATATTTTCATGAAATTATTTCAGAAAGCAGGAGCTGGAAGAAATAAATAGTATGGTAAAGTCTGAAGGTCAACTTTATGCTGCAATAAATATAGTAAATATAACACTTGGTAAAACTGCTCAGGATTTACAAGTAGACGTGGATGAAATATTTAAATGTACAGAAAACGACACAGAGCAGTCGACTGAATTCTCTGTTCTTACACCAGAGCTCATTGCAGAAAGGATTAAAACTCTTGTACAATTGAATTAATTGGCTTGTGTAAGTCATTTTTAACAGTAATAATATTTTCACACGAGAGTCTAATATGCCATAGTGTCAAACAATTTATATTTTTCAAAACAATTTTATTACCCATTTAAAAATATAATAAGTATAGTGCTTCTTATAATATTTACCATAAAAGATTGAAATAAAAGGTAAAAAATATAAATACAATATACATTCCATTTTAGAATACTATTTACATATATGTATGATGTTTTGTATTTGAAAGTAATAAATGGAGATATAATTGTAAAATATTTACTTATATACTTCAAAGTTTAGGTTCAGTTAGCCAATTAAATTTTTGCTCTTTACGATCAGCTTGGGGATCTATCATAATATTAATTATAGAAGGACTATCTTTAATCTGAAAAGAACCATATGACTCAAAATAATTTCCAATTGTATTATTCTTGTATATATTTACCTTCAAAGCACCCTTAAAAGCTTCATGTATTTCTGGAACTGTGGTACAAAAAAATCCTTTCCTATTAAACATTTCCATCATTTTTTCATAACGTGTGCCAGATGTCAATGAAAATGGTGGCGTCCTAAAACCAAAGAATACAATTTAAAGCATTATGAACTTCAAAAATACAAAATACATAATTTTGGCGTAACATACACTTGCGTTGCTTCCCCGGTAGCTTGAATTTGTCTAAAAGTTTCTTCATCCAAACCCCCATAGATGCCATTATTATTAATGATTACCAAAATAATTGGTAACTTGTATCTGAAATTTAGTAATATATAAACGAATATCCCTAAAAAATAAAAATCTTGTGTTGCAAGATTAAGGTTCTGAAATTACCTAAACATAGTTTCGATTTCCATTCCTGAAAAGCCGAATGCACTATCACCCTCGACGCAAATCACTCTCTTACCAGGGAAATTATCTTTGCAATGAAGTGCTGCTGCTATTGCAAAACCTGGACCAACTCCCATGGTACCAAACGTACCTGCATCTAAACGATGACGAGGTTTCTCATTCAGGAGAATCGTACGGCTAATATCCATGGTGTTTGCTCCCTCCACGCATATAATACAATCTGATAAGTTAAAAAAATAAAAGTATTGCTTTAAGGCAAGAAGTAGTATTGAATACTCACCAGCTGGTAGAACTGCTTGAATACTTTTAAAGGTAGCATAGTAATTCAGCGGAGGCGAAGAGTCCGATGCCATTCTCTGTGCGTAAAATAATAATTCTGGTTATTGTATATGGTTATTCATGATCGACTTTATACCAGGATAATTACTTGAATCACTTCTTTATTCTGCCGGCTCTTAGCGGTAAGCTCTTTCCACCATGGCGTATTTTTTGAAAACACAAATCTGCGATCTCTTAAAGCTTTCGTTAATAATTCAGTGGCTGGTTTTAAATCGGCTTGAATTCCGACCGCCGAGGTTACAGAATTGTGCAATTCTTCAGCACAAATATCTACCTGCAAAAGTGTTTTCATACAAAAATTTGTGGTTTTTACTCATATTTATATATAACCAACCTGGATAACTTTAACGTTAGTCTGGAATCTAGGTGATTTACCAAAATGGAGCATCCAATTGAGCCGAGCTCCAAGTAATAAAATAACATCAGACTTTTGCAGAGCAAGTGTTCTGGCGCTTGCTACGCTATTTTCATGTGAATCAGCAACAACACCTTTACCCATAGGAGTTGGAAGAAATGGCAAATCTGTTGCTGATACTAAGTCCCGAATTTGTGTTTCCGCCTTAGCATAAGCTGCGCCTATTTAGAAACGATGTTTATTGCAATATTAATTCATCCTGGAAAAACTTTGCAGGGATGTATATTCATTTATGTTTTGACATACTTCAAGCAAACTAATAAACGTTTGGAATGGAATGTATTCATATCATTCATATATCAATACGACTTTATTCAACAAACCTTTACCGACGATAATCAATGGCTTCTTGGCCTTCACAAGAATTTCTGCAGCTTGTTCTATGAGATCTTTTTGTGGAAAAATTAACGGTGGTGGTGGACATAATGAGACGTTATATATTTTGCTTTCATCAATTTTTTGTGTTAATAATGTAGCTGGTAAATCCAAGTAGGCCGCTCCTGTACAATTAATAAAATTATGGATGCGAATTAAGACACGAAATGCAAAATATAATCCGGTGATACAATTTAAATATTTCGCGAAAAATATATTATCATATACGCTTGAAAAACTTTATTTCAAAATCTGTCGAGAAAAGTTTCAGACGAAATATTTTTAACAGATACCATATTAATAAGGTGAAGGTTAGCAAATTTTTTGAAGCCCTTACCGGGTCTTCCATAGGTACAAAGTCGGACTGCGTTTTCTACGTGCAATGGTATAAGAGCAGCTGTTGGTGGTCTGGCTGCATATTTACAGTAAGGTCGACTCGCATTAACCTGGGGAAACTCTTGGAATCCGCCGAGTCCTTCGTGATCCAACGAAGTAGATCCTCCCAAAACTAGCACGGGCCTAAGAAATATTATGCACTATGTACGGACGAACTATAATTAATTATTGATGTGCATACCAGCAATTAATTTGTGCATTGGCCATACCCCCAATAACATGAAGAAGGCCGGGTCCCGATACGCAGAGCACAACGGCGGGTTTTCCTATTATTAGATGGAAATTTTCATGATTTCACTTAGTTTTAATAATACATAAATACTTATATGAATGATTTTAGAATAATATAAAACAATACAGATACCAGTTAGATATCCATATCCTTGTGCTGCATAACATGCTGCTTGTTCATTGCGAAACCCTAAATATTGTAAACCAGCAACCTGCATCGATAACGCCAATTCTATGACTGGATGACCCATAATGCCAAAGACATAAGTCAACCCCTAGGAAGAAAAATATGAAAATATTTTAGAAATTAGTATATGCTATGTAGATCAATAAGGTCGATCAAAAAATTGACTTGAATAATTAATTATCAATTAGCATATCATAAATATTGGAAGAAATGTTTACAAGTTATCTCTGGTACAAAGATAAATATTTTCATTCTGGTTCAAAGTTAAATATCTCGAATCTAAACAATTTTTAACGTATCAGGTAATATTTTCAGGAATCATCGTTATCATCTAATCTCGTTATGCAACCTAATAAAATCATACGTTGTTTACGTAGTTAGATGATTATCAATCACGCGATTGTTACGAAACCATACAAGGTAAGAAAAAAATAGACATTTTGGCATAGATAGCTGGTATACTTTACACTGCGCATTTTTATATGTATAGTCAGTTTTACTGATAGTAAATACAATAATATTTTTGAAGTTTATTAGAAATATAATGAAATTATTTTTAAATGTTCATTCTTTAAATTATTGCTAATACATATTACGCGTGCAGCAATCCAGATAGCACAAATTACGACAATATCGACAAGACATCTTTAAAAAGTCTTATGTCATGAGTTTTGAAGTTTGTAATAGGTATATGAAAGACGTTTTTTTTTTTAATATAAGACGTCATATAGAACCTGACGACGTTTTGCAGACGCCTTCTTAATTTGTGCTACCTGGGAGGTTAGGGCTGTCAACAGATAATACGTGGGAATCGACAAGACTACAGTTTATCGTGCGCCATAACCTCAAATGCAATAATAAAGGAAATTCTTTTTATAGTCGAGTACAGTTAATTTGAATCCTACTAGTTCATACACAAACTCCAGTTTTTCAGAGATTTTTTATCTCAATTTTTTAAGCGAAAAAGTTGTTCCTAGAAACTCTGTGACATTGAAGAAATTCGTCGTGATTTCTCTGGCTAGAATAATATAAACAATAAGAATTCGATTATAAATACCTGTTGCTTGAGGGATTCGGCAACTATTTGATTTCCAGTTTTTTCGCCCATTTCTGACCTTTCACTTTAGTAAAAACAAGCACTTTTAGAGCCTCACAATCAGATTCGAAGAATATGCCTGTCCGCTTCGGCTATAACAATGTTGAACTTTGATATTGACTGTATGAATCTTCTACGTCTTTTATGGATTGAGTGTTTTCATCAAAATAAAATATATCTAAGATTTATTTTATATAGGCACTTTTTTAACAACCACGTAATTCCTCTTAGCTCATGTAACTGAATAATGAATACTTTTTCTTTGGCAATTTATAATGCACCTAAGTATGATAACGAATGCGTATTATTTTTATATGCTTCATCATCAATCAATTATTCAGTTAAGCATTATTAATTTAGACTGGTAGATAATGGTAAAGGTCACAAAGGAATGTATAACAAATAATCCTCACACAATTCTGCATATTCCATATGTCGATAAAGTTTATATACATATTTTTCAAGAAGTATATCTTTTACTTTAGTTCCTATATATTATAATAAAGATTTTGTACCTATTCTATAACCTCATTATGGCTAACGGGACAATAATTAATTTCAATATTCCAATATCTTATTGGATTTTATAGTCGATACAACAGTGTATGCGTATTTTTCATATAAGTGTTTTTATCTTTGCAGTCGGTAACGGTAGATTTCTTATGCCAAGATATCAACATAAGAAAAAAATTGATGGTTTCTTGCAAAAAAAAAAGCGAATGGACACAAATTCTTAGAATTTGGTTTATTGACGAACTGCATTCTTTTCAATTATGAACTACGTCATTGAAGGATATCCCGAAACGTTATAAGTTTTCAAATACATTTTACGGGCTTGCCATTGAAAATAGATGACACTGTCGCTAAGGAATTATTGAATTCCATAATGAGCATAATTTCGAAATTAGTTACATGTGACAAAACCTATGACGAATCTCATATTTGTTATTCAGCATGTGATTTCTTTCTCGTTTAAAATTATCGGGCCTGTTCTAATCAGATTCTACGTTAAATGACTTAAATCATCGTCTTGAAATAGGAACTGGTATGTAATTTCTTGAAAAAATAACTGCTTTTAAGGAAAACTGAAAGCATTGATAGATCTTTAAAATAGATTTTTATAGTTCATTGACGATCTTGGCCAACCAATCTCAAATAGGCAAGACTCTTGGAACTTTTCTTTGAGTATTGACAATGAGTTTGCTTTATGGTAGTTAAAGACTTTGCTACAGTCCTGTACGATATTCAAATTTGAAAAGGTTAGCCAGAACAGACAATTAAAAAATCGGGCTATGAATCACCAAGTGCCAATCAAGTTCTTAGACATGGTATTGGATAAAAGAATAATTGTAACGGTAAGTGGGGACTTTTACTATAATTGTGTTGTTAGCTAGGTCCGACTGAAATATTTTAAGGAGGAAAAGCCTTTCAGTTTTGGGTACTGGGGTAATTGCCAGCAATAAACCAACCTAACGGTTGTAGCGCTCAGTTCTAGCGATTTCACATAAACTGAAAGTAACAACTTATCTTTTAGAATTGCCTTGAAACTATACTTCTACATTATTATATTACTACATGTTGCATGATAAAATTCTTCAAATAAATATAATAATTTTTACAAATATTTATTTTTGCTTGCAGTTTACGTATTATACATCAATCACAGTGCACATACACGTACTATATAACAATGTTTATGCATATTTAAAGCTGTGCTATGAGACTGATTCTAAAATATTGAAATATAGCATACACATACATTATTATATAGTCTATATTTCGTTCTTTTGCCAAAAGATTGGTACTCTCTCATTCTAGAATGACGAAAAAGCGGATGCTCTTCGTTTTCAGATTCGTTATCCAGAGTCTTTATCCGGAAAATAGTACAGATAAACGAAATAGAAATTATGGCGGTGTCCATGGCGATTTGACAAGTTCGAAATTACTGGACACTTTTCGAATATTATTCTTGATTCTTATTGTTAATTTATCACCAATCTAAACTCCCCGAATTAAGTAATGGAACTATGGCATGTTGAATTATATAACTTTGTCCATAAATTCATTTTCCCTGTATGATTAAAAGTTAGGAATTTTTCATTTGTCCATCAGATTTCCTCCGATACAAATCAGAAGGTAAACTACGCGGATAAGAATTAATACGGTTACATTTGGAACATTCGCAACTGTACTAATTCTTATCTGCATGTTGGTTCGCTAGCGGCCGGGGCTGCAATTAAAAAGGAACTCGTAAAATTTTATCGCCCTAATACCATGCATATCTGATAGTATTACCTCTAAGGAATATTTAACTGAAAATTTGCTACCGAAAATTACGTGCCATTTCTAATAAGTAGTTACATTGTTTTGAGGTATCAGTAACACCTTCACGGCACTATATAGAACGAAATACTGTAATTTCTAGCAAAACTGATTAAAACAACTCTTAATATCTTAGTGTATATTTTTATATGCCTACTCTATTTTTATCTAATAATTTTTCCTGGCAATTATTTTCGGAATTTTTTGACAAAACTTTGAAGGGTTCGTAATTGAAAATGGAAAGTGCTGAGTGGATTAAAAATGGTATACAATGTTCAGGTAGTAATCCCATATACATAATGTTGTACCGTTAACAACTAGTGTCCCCTTTGCAAGGAATATGACGTCAAAGGTTTGTCCGTTTTGGGCCTCAGAAATCTCCCACTTAAGGGAAGGTACCCTTATATCCCTCCTATTGTAGATAAACTCCAGTATAAATATACAAAACGGGGACTCGATATCGTTAGTCGCCAACCATCTTTCATTGCGCTGTGATCGTTGCAAAATGTGTGTTCAATGATTATTGCTGAGAAATCGACGACAAATAAACATTTGATGTGTTACTGTGACTTGAAAGGAAGAGAACAACAATGAAAATTTTGGAGCGATATTTTAAGGCGGTTTATCGAAGTAAGTAGGCTTTCTATTTTTCGAAGATTCATCGAATTCGTTCGATAAAGCATGACCAAGAATTGACATAGAAAGATCAAAACTTCTTAAGTGAATGCAAGAAATGTCGGAGGTGTGCGTATGAAATGTGTTTGTGGTATTTTATTTTTATCAGGAGAGTTTCAACTTAAAAAAATATAATCGCTGAATATTCTGATGGATAAAATATTGATCTATTTTTATATGTCCAATTTATGTGAGTTCGCGTGTGACATTGAAAATACTTATGAGTTCACGAATGTTCTTATCGAAAATATTTTCATTCTCTAGTGTTCTTTTTGACAATTGTCTTTGAATCTTAAATAATATACTTCCGACTATATTATTCTACACTTGATATTATAGATCAATACTCGTTACTTTGACTAGTACACTTAAAAGTTGAAAATATTTAAAAGGAAATAGCAGACGAATTAACATCGTCACGTTATAATGCTGCTCTTTCTTTTGTATCTTAATTTAGTCGTGGGTAATAACAATTATAGCGATTATTATATTCATAAAACAAAAATCTCTAAAATATAATTATTGCTAATAAATAGAAATAATCGTATTACAATGCCGTACTTAATACGAAAAAATCCATAGTAAAATACTATCTACCTAAAACAACCATCCAACTGAATTTAATATAGAAATATGTAGACAAACTGATAAAAATTTTCGATTTCTCTAGTTGTCTTATATCTGACAAAATTTTATTTCCTTGCAGAGGATAGGGCGATAAGGTTTCTTTAAACTAAAATCATTATTTGCGTGAAATTTAAAAAGTAAAATTAAGCTCTCATTATGTTCCACATGAAAGGTATTTTAAGATACATAGTGAAACCTCTCAAACTATAAGTACCTCTCAATTTTTAATTTCCCTTCGAGCTGAGCTCTGCCACTATGCTGCGATTTCCACAAATCAGGGCCGCAGTGCGAAGACTTAAGCACAATAGAATTTATTCATACACAACTATACCTATGGGCAATGAAAGACGCATGCGCAGAGGTAGGAAAATCGAGAGTGGGAAATGAAGGGAAACTTAAAATTTAAGAGGTAGCACGCTCCCGAATTATTAAAAAATGAGAGGTTCCACTGTACTTCTAAAGTAGCCACCAAGGAGATTTTAATAATGACGACCAGCGTTATGAGACTTCATGCATGACAGCTATTGGGCATAGTGGGTACGAAATGTATATGTTGGGCGTTTTTCTTTTGGGGCACAAGTCGGCAGACTTACAGTTAGACATATTCGTGACGCAATTTCTCCTTTATTCAACTTCTTTATTCTATTAATGTTAAACGGGCAGGATTACGTCGTTTAAAAGAAGTATACTCGTGCCAGATTGTGCCAAGTGTATCGATTTGTGTCGTAAAAGAAGAACACCTGTTTTCGTGTGTTTGTATAGCTGAAAATCTTTTTAATTAGCTCCCCGTTCGCAAAATTAATTAATCAGGACCGCATGGAATACGTGAGAGTGTCTTGTTGTTTTTTTGACAACGGCAAATCCACCAGCTGCCACCGAATGCCTTCGCACGATCGTATCTATTTACCCTAATATTTAGTAATGTCAGAACTTGCGCATCATTTGAATAATTTTTGAATCGATCTTAGAGTTGATACTACGGTGCAAATTGTACATTTTTGGAAAGAAAACCTAAGGGGAAAATAGCTTCAAATTCAAATAAAATTCTCACGTGCATTTTCTATTAGGCGGAATGTATATGACGTCACATATCACATGTTTATATTCATTAGAAGTACTCAGCAAATACAATATAACAATGTACGTATGTATGTAAAATGTAAAAATACTTACAAGTGTCAACTTAAATACATAACGTCAGCGTAACACGCTGTTATTTTGATGTTATGAAAATGAGTGGGAAAGTAGAACTAACATGTACATTTAAAATGTAATATTGTGTTTGCTATGTAGACAGTGAAGTTGCTACATTTTTTGTTATACAAGGTGCACGATCTGATACTATGACATTAATATTAAACTCAACAAATAACATTTGAGTTGAGGAAATGCTCCAGCGCCTTAAAAAAATTCTAATAATCTCATTGACGCGTGGAGAATCAGTCGATTCAAAAGTTTTTTAAAAGCGCAATAAGAAATCACGGTTGTGAAAGTGATTTTCATCGTCTAACGAAAATGAATTCTATATTTTGAATATCTTTGTCATTTTTGGCTCTGAAACAACACACGCAATATTAAATTTCGATGAAAGTTTCGCTGTTGGCATGGCAATAGCTGTATTTATTTCTTTAAAAATATTGGACGGTCCAACAAGATATTTTGTAAAGCAATGATTTTTTTTTATTTAGAAGCAAAGGTATTTCTTAAAAAAAGTTTCAGATCTGCGTTGCGGAATGTTTTGGAAATTATTACGTTAGTAATGTATTTCTAAGAATTTTTAAAAAGATAGAAATAACCTATCCTTCTATGGTGGAAGGCAGGCCTAAAAAAATATATTGGATGTCATGAGAATGTCATAAAAAAGCTTGCCAACCGTGACGCACAAACAGAAAAAAAAATGATTGAATATATATTTGCAGAATGGATTCCTACACGAGTTGTGATATGTGTAATGCTATTCACCAACTGTTGGACCAGTTACATGTTACGATTACAAATGCCAATTTTGGCAGTGCCAATGATCGTCAGCCAAACTGACAACAGCACTTCTGGTGCTTGCATACAAGACGAGGACAATTCCAACAGAAAACGGCGATTTCTGGATCTCGATACGTCGATTGCCAATGAGAAAGATTTCAGACATCTTGAACGATTATCGAGGGCATCTGATAATGAAGCTCCGGAAAGTAAATCTGGAGCATATATGTTCTCAGGGGAGCCTTTCAGTTGGCCGCCAGAGGTCAGGGGTCAAATAATAGCAGCATATAGTTATGGAAACATGCCCGGTAATTTCATCGGCGGCATTATGGCACTAAAATTGGGGCCCAAGAAGACTGTTCTATGGACCGCGCTGTTGGCCGCTTTAATCTCCTTAGTGAGTTTATCTCGAATATTTCTTTTATATTTTTTTACCTTCATGGTTCTTGGTACTGACCGAATCAAAATTCAGAGCTTGAAAATTTTTAAAAACATTTTAAGATCACTCCTCTTCTGGCGTACGCTCATTGGGGACTTCTACTGATGTCACGGGTGATCATAGGTTTTGCGGGAGGTGTGACTTTTCCTGCATGTCACACGATGGTAGCAAAGTGGGCACCGCCTGATGAAAAACAGCGCTTCATTTGGTCTTTGCTTGGAGGTAGTTTTGGCACGGTGTTTACCTACCCCATGATTGCTGGTATAGCAGGTGATATCAATTGGGAAATGGGATGGTATTTGCCATCATTATTGATGCTCATCTGGATTGGTTTTTGGGCACTACTAGCGTATGATACACCAAATGAACATCCAGGTATTTCGGCTGAAGAGAAGGAATATATAATAAAGTAAATACAATTTCTTTCAGTTATTTTTTTCGCATTTTATCTTGATGTATAAGTACAATCATTACTTGATTATAGTTCTCAAATGGGAACAGTGCGACAGGAAAAACCAACTTTAAAGCAAACACCCATAAAGAAGATATTCACGTCAATTCCATTTTGGAGTCTAATAATATGCCACTTTGGAAATGTTTTTATACTATTCTTTTATCAAAATGCAATGATGCTCTATTTGACAAAAGCTCTGGGTTTTAAACTTACGAAAGGTGGTGCTTTAGCATCCTTGCCATGGGCTGGTCGAATATTATTTAGTTTTTTCTTCAGTTGGGCTAGCGATATAGTAAAAAAACGTAATCTCATCTCTATCGAAGCATTGAGAAAAGGAGGAACTATATTTTGTAAGTACATTAAAGATGCCGATGATAAAATTATGAGAATAGAATAGTAGTTGAATAATCCTAGTGATGTTTCTCGGATGTCCTATGGAGGTCCTATCGACGAATAGATGTCTTGAGGACATTCCACAGACATGCTTTGTTGTGTGGGATAAGTTCGCGCTGCATCTTTTTCTTCGTGTATCTTTAGAAAATATTACATTTTTGCATAACATAAGTATTGACATTTAAAGAACACAGAGTAACAGTTACATTTTTCCATTGTTATAATTTTCTACTAAAAGATCTCTTAGAGATTTCATATTGAGGCTAATATTATGAATGATGTACGTAAAAATCCTATTAAGGAACTCTAAAAGATATCTTCTGTGGCACATTTAAATAATGACCACGTATCTGTTTATATTTGGAATTGCGAAAAAAAATTAAGTAAGGATCCTGATGCCAGAATGCATTCAAATTGATGATATTCTCATGAATGCGGATTTAAACGTAATTACATGCACATCAGTGTGTTAATCTGTCACCAACTATCTTTATATTCGCTTGATATTTTTGCAATTTGCGAAAGGACTCTTTTCGACTTTTGAATTATACCGTTTTATCAAGTTCTAGTATCATCGCATAAGAATTTAACTGCTCAATTTGAACAATTTATGATTACCTTTTTAAACATTTTGCTCAGAATTGAGAACTTTGAATGAATTTTTAATGTCTGGGATAATTATATACGTCAGGTATTTCGTAACTATTATATCCTTGAATAAGGAAATCTCTGAATAAGGCTCCTTATATGTAACCGTTACTTTTTGTGTGCTGTATATAATACTTGATGTATTTTTTGTATATATATTTCAGCCCATCTAATACCCGGTATTTGCCTTATTGTGGTTGGTTATGTGGGCTGCTCCTTTCTTTGGGCAAATTTCTTCTTGGTTCTTGCACTTGGATTTAACGGTGCTGCCACTATTTCGAATCTTTCGAATAATCAAGACCTATCGCCAAATTTTGCTGGTTTTCTTTACGGAATCATGAACACGATAGGCTCTACCACTGGAATGATAATTCCACCTATGGTAGAAGCCATCGCCGGCAGATACGGAGTAAGTACACTTGAATCACGTATGTTTAATGTTTAACATTATTTTGTTTTTCAATTAACACATTACAAACTGATGACCAGATATCTTGCGTTTCGTATTTCACCGTTAGAGGACGATCACGAGATATCTCGCATTTTCTATTTAACGAAAATGTACCAGGCTACTGGGTATAGTTATAGCAAATAAATGTCTGGTCCGCAATGTGTTAACATCATCCATTATCGATTTATAATATCGTACTTAATTGGAAATTGATGTTTTCGTAATTCATAATTGGTTAAAAAGTTTATAGAAGTTTCCTGTTTATCCTAATTCCACTTTCGTGTTTTCAAAAGGCGTATAATAATATACTATAATAATCTTGCTAAAAATAATATACTCATTTGAATGATAACAATCATTGTAATTCGGCCGATTCATCTTATTAACAATAAATGTATCGAATGACACTATTCAGATTAGGATAATGAAAATGTTACTATATTCATTCGAAAATCATCTTTGCATTGCTATACTAACGACAGTCCCGAATCCCCAGTCTAGCCTTGTACTATGTCGCATTATTCATAGTACGGGCAGTACTGAGGAATCGTGTCAGTCATGCTTCATCGTAATCACAAAGAAGTGCAACACCTTTCAAGCACATGACACAATATAAATCATTGCTTTTCTCGACACAATTGAACGCATCTGTATACATGACTTTTTTAGCTTGTGGGAGGCATGTGCGTATTTTTTGTTCTCTACCTTATATAACATGTAGTACGAGAAGTACCCACAAGTCTAGCAACTACTTAAGTCTTTCATTAGTCCGTCAGCAGTTTATAATTACAAAGTAATTCTCATAACGCACAGGTATTATTTTAATTCGAAATTCTTAAGGTAGTATGGTAGAGTTTGACTGAAGTCAAATGAATAGTCATATATAACTTGTTAAATTTCATTTAAAAAATAGTATACTAAAAATATTAATTTTTATACTAGCAAATAATAATTATTCTGATAAATTAATCATAATGCTTGCTGAACGCTTAAATCTGCATCGTCATTAGTTCCCTAGCGTTTAAAGGGAAAGGATGGGGAAAAGAACATGCGAAAGAGAGAGAGAGAGAGAGAGAGAGAGAGAGAGAGAGAGAGAGAGAGAGAGAGAGAGAGAGAGAGAGAGAGAGAGAGAAAGAGCTGCCGCATACGTTTCTCAACAAGTATGTGGTAAATGAAGTTTATTTTTTACAGTAAATGCCTCAAGTATCGAGATATCTGGAAATATATTCTAATGTACCAGTTAAATTGCTAACTTTCGCGAAAATTAAGGACACCTGACTAAATACAACTGTTTTTATCCCCACCACCTAAAGTTTGCCCAAATTTACTAATTAATATCTTTTTAACTAGACGGTAAACAAATTTTTATTTGAGCCAGCAGATACAGCTGATTGTGCTCTTTCGATTAGGCATTAAAAAAATGTGGGGTAAACTTTCTAGCATATTACTTTAACATATAGCAATTCTGCTATTTTGCACTACTTTATGCAATAATTTAATTAATTTAAGAAATGTTCGGGGATATTAATTTATTAATAATTTTTTGATACTACTACATTATTGCATATTTTACATGCTATCATTAATTGTTAAATAGCCATGTCTAACTGGTAGTTTAATAACGCTACAATGATTTCTTTATTCATGCGCTTCATTATTATTTTCTACTGTAAAACTACATTTTTATTACGATTTCACTGTATATTTCTTTTCACTTGCAGAATCCCATTGATAAGTGGCAAATACTTTTCTGGATTGGTGCAGCGGTGTGTATACTATGCATGCTTATTTTTATACTTGGAGGAAGTGGTAAAGTTCAAAGTTGGAACGAAATTGCATCAGCAAAAAGCACAGACACCGAGGCTGAAGCTAGTGCCGATACAACTACACCGACGGGAACGAAAGTACAACCATCTGACATTAATACATAGGCGAGAAAATGACAATACTATGTTTGTTTACCCTAAAGGAATAAATTATATCTTGCATGTTTTTTAAATTCTAATATGATTTAATTCAACTTCGATTGTGGTGTATGTGGTGCGTTGACTACTCATCAACAAGACTGTTTCGATTTGAAAATGGTCGCTTTTGTTTTAAAAGTTTGTATAAAATTCATAGAAACAGTTTTACTGGACGTAGAAAAAGTAGGATGTTATTAAGAGCAAACATTTGGAGTTTTTTTAAATTAAACTGTTTAAGCATGATGAATCTTATTGTTCCCGACTGGATATACGTTTTTACTGATTGATTTAGTTTTTGATTGACCTTCAATATTTCATGATTTTTTATTTTAAGAACGATATAGTAGCATACTTTGTGCACACTTCATTCCAACTAATGCAGCATATTCACGTACTTCATCTTCATCCTTAACTTTTGACCTCTGGCTATACGCGGGATATAGCATAATGGTTTCACGATAAAGAACTGAAACCTATAGGTACAAGAATTATATTAATGTGACCTCATACGAAGTGCAACTATATTCTTTTTTTCTTACCTTTTGAATGTTTACAATGCCATTTTCATCTATACCGTCGATATCTTCATTTAATCTGCAATACTTTTGTTTATCTAATTTAGGTAAGCATTTTTCAATGTCGCACCAGACATAAGTTTCTGGACACAGAAGCTTTGATGGTCTGATTTTGGCTTTATATCTCATTTTTGCACATGTGTGGATATAGAACCCCATGTAATAGAATTTCAGATTCGGTGATATTTTGTTAAGTTGTCTAGTCAAGTAGACTTCTCTCAGAGAACTGCCAACAAGTAATGTTTATTCAAAGTAAAACCATATTTAAACGTAAAATATGACAAATGAGGTAATTAACAAACCTAAATGTACCCAGAGAGAGCGAATGGAGTTTTGGGTCATAGAAAAAATAAACACTTGATATACATAATGGCAATATATCAATTACACCAACAGCAATAAGTCTATTATCCAGCCAGTATTGTTCATGAAACGAACCATAACCTGTAGGTGGTCCATCTTTTGGGTTCCAATGCTTCAGAATAATAGAAATTTGAAAGTATTCAGTGAAATAAATATCAAATTTGTATAGAATTTACACTAATAGAATTTTACAAAAATACCTGTAATGGACTCTTGACAAGAAAGTTGAAAAATGTTTTTTTATCACATTTCTCAGGTGGATCGCCATGTATAGCCATCTGATATTCTTTATACAAATTAGCAGTAACATCTAAAGTATTCAGGAATTCCTCGGACATGACACGCACTAGCTTCGTCTATTAATCAGATTGTAAAATTTGTATTAAAACATTGTAAAACAGTTAAAACTTTAAACTCAATTTATATTGAAATACCTCCAATCGATTTGACCCGGCATGAACTTCGTCAAACAGTTCTTCCAAAGATTTAATATTAGTTCGAGGCTGTGAAGTCTGTTTTGTGATGTCTTCTATCTCTTTAACAGACTTTCCCTGTGCTGCTAGTTTCTTTAATTTCCGTTCTAAACGCAACTGTTTGGCCTTTTTAACTGGATGTTTTCCAGATTCTGTAGCAATATTTGTTGTAGTCAAGGGTTCTTCACTGGAACTAACTTCAGCACTTTTTTTTGGTTTTGAACACATTGGCTGAGGTGAAAGACGTCTCTCCAATTCAGATTCTGCTGTAGTTACAATGAACTTTTTTACATTTTTCTGAACTTGATTTGCTGGTTTCATATAGTTTGAAATTTCGATGCCACTGGTGTCTGAAATGCAAAGGGTTCTAGTTCCAATTGAAGCTTCAATAAGAGAACAGCAATTCTTGAATGCTTGTTTTAAGGTTGACTATATTTGGTTAGAATTTCGACTCAAGGTCCAATTTGTGTTCTAGCTAAGATTCAATGCCTATAGAGGTTGTTTTTAAGAGCTATTTAAAGTTCTAATCAGGAGTGTATCATGTAGATTTTAATTTAAAAATAGAAAACAGTGTTTATTGCAGACATTACCTAATCGATCATTCCGTTCAACAATATCAATAGTATCCATTGACTCATTCTTGACTTCGTTACACAAAAACTTTGCCATACGCTTCAGAATCTTCTTCTGTGATTTAGAAATATTAAAATTTAGTGCATCACATCTGAAAACAACATGCTTCTAAATCTTAACTTCATATAGTTTACGCACACCACATACCTAATAGTATACATAGGACAACAAATTTGATCCATCACTGGCTTGTAAAGATAGCTTCCACTGCGTCGCCATCCACGATCAATCAAATCTTGATAATTTTCAACTGTCAAATAGTGTGCCCACATTCCTAATTGATTGAATGATAATTTAATCGCTTGGGGTGGATATTTTCAAAACTAGTACCACATTAATTTATCAATATCATATTCACATTCTTGTTCAGTATTTATACATACAATGCAACAATATTTTACAAAAATTTATATTTTCTTTGAAACCGAAAAAACTTCAATACAATGATATAACCTGCAAGATATATCTTACCATGATTAAGATTAGTATTAACAGCCTTGCAGTAGCCGCATTTGTGTTTCTCACGTCCAGCAAAGTACTCCACAATACTATAACATCCCCTAGGCATTATTGCATCCAGTAAGTATCTTTAATATCCGTATAAATTCGATTTACAATTTTTATTAGAATTCCCCTTGATATTATTATTGCGCTATAAGAAGCAGCCAGCAGCAGCAATCTTCTCTTCCTCCTTTTAGTACGGTAGCCGGTAGTGACATCTGACTTCTTAATCCGTACCTCTAAACTTCTTCATGCTGACATCCTGGTATCCTACGACGGGAATTTATCGCGGGAAAATTAAAATTTATATGTTTATAATGCCTAAAAAATTGCTCCTTAAATGCTCCATATGTTTCCATAATTGCTTCACTGCTATTATGTAATGATTAATTCATAATTCATTAAAACAGAAAATTTTTATTTTTCTTGAATTTCCACATAACGAAGCAGATT
Source organism: Calameuta pygmaea (assembly GCA_031762395.1). NCBI lineage: Eukaryota > Metazoa > Arthropoda > Insecta > Hymenoptera > Cephidae > Calameuta > Calameuta pygmaea. Next base: position 17,264 of record JASANN010000098.1, on the reverse strand, counting down.
TTCATATGAATATCTTGATGAATTAATTGCTTCCGATTTGCTCCCAATTGCTCTGCAATTAGGTTTTTATTTAATTGAAGCATCTTTAAATAATAAGTCAAATTTGATTTTCACTTAGCTCTATTGCAAACGTAAGCAATATGATTGGTTTGCGCCATATTTCATAGACGCGACGGAATCCTTTACGTCAGCGTGATTTTGTCTCGCGACAGTTGTCGTAGTCGCATGCATGAAATAGTACCTTTAATCTACACTGACAATGTCAGAAGATGTATAGCGATGAAAAATATAAAGATAGAGTGTGTTAGCATGAAGAAATTCAGACATACCGAGTAAGAAATCAGATGTCACTACCAGGCTTCCGTACATATAGTACCTGGACTGCTCACTGTAGCCGCAGAAAGTGTAATGGGGAATAAAAAGAGAGAGCGAATGAAAACCGTTCTGTCCTTTTCTATCATTTTTCTATTGGTTGAAAGTTTTTTTCGATGGAAGGAGTTCAGGACTGTAATATACAAAATAAGAACCATGTGAAAGATTACTCTATGGCATCTAGAATGTACGTTACAGTAAAACTATAATTGTGGCGATTAAGCTGATGGTGATCAGTTTATCATAATTGAGTCTATCATAATTCAGTATTATTTAAAAAATGGTGATTCGCTCTATTAAGTGTAGACTATCGCTAGACCTATATTTTGAGCCCAATATGATAAGCTTTCACAAGTTAATAAAGTAGAAATATAACCATAAATTATATGGTTAACATAAGGTTAATTCAATTCATAAACTTATAAAAATATAAAGTTCATCATGAAACATACATTTTACTGCGCGGGCTTCCCTTATTCCTAATTCCGCTCCTGCCTAAGAGAAGGACAGAACGGTATTCACGATTCGTTTTCTCTTTATATTCCCTGTTACACTTTCTGTGGTTACAGCGAGCAGTCGAGGTATTAGGGTAAGCAGCCCAGTTAGTGACACTTTAAGACCGGCCGGGTTGGATTTTCGCTATTTATTCATGCGTGATATAGTCAAACTGAACACTAAAGATTTCAACACGTGCGTTAAAGCCCTCCGAATGAGATTCACCTATTATTCAAGTGAAGCAATTAAGGTTTATTAATAAAATCATTATTTTAATAGCGCTTCTCTCCTGCCGGGGATTCTGACACTCAGGAAACACTCATGAAGTAATTTCTGACACCTGCATGTACCCGATTCATGACCCTTCCGTCCTATTCTTATGGCTGACTCCTCCAATGAGGAGATGTTCCAGCGTTTCATGACAATCATTGTGCTTGTCTTCTTTTGATCTTAACACGCGATTGGTTAACAACTATTCCCTTATAGCATTTTCACTACATTTGAGTTATACAATCGACCTCCTGCGCGTATCCAGTTTCTCATATTTCCGAATATCCCCATATAATTGGGTTAAATTGCAATTTATGTAATTCCATGGATATGCAGTAGGTACAAACAAATTAGAATAAATAAACAAAGCAAATTCTTCGACGTAACAGGTGACAAATCGAGGATCAACAACAGCAACATAATTTCAATTATGTGACGCACTTATTGACCCCGCGAATTTGAACAAAAATGTAATCAAAAGTTAAATAATTTCTTATCTCATCGATAATCTGGTTCGTGCTGAAGATTTTGACACCATTTTTATGTCATTTTATACTTACATAACGAACAAAATTCACAATGACGTAGTTGTCGGAACTGCTGCCACCGTGTAGCACTGCCGCTGAGAAGCCACTCAGACGCGTGTCACACTATTCACTGATCAATTTCTATACTAAAATATGTAATTTAAAACATTGTATTTTTCCAATAATTGAAAGTGGACAGGGTCAGTCACTAGGCTGTTTACCTAAATCTTAAGATTTGGTACTTAGCCCTAGAGGAGCAAGAAGTAATTCGAAGATAAATCTAATTCGTTTAAATTTTCTTGTAAGTCGTATTCTTCCTAAATTTTTCATATGTATTCTATTTTATGAAATGTAATGCTTATTCAAGAAATAATAATTCGTCATTTTGTTTCCAAGTCACTCCACGCCGTTTGCGTTAAAGATCTCCGGGATTGCGTCTGAAGCTAAGGCCTTCGGCCTGTGTCGAAAATCTGTCCAAAAAATGACAAAATTTTGAACGCAAATCTCTCCCTTATTAGGCGTGCAATCCATATAACTTTTTTTTCATCTGTATTATTTTTTCTTGCTCTACAACTTTTGCGTTGAACTTTTTTCACTATCATTTGAAATGGCAAAGATAATTCTTTTTATTTGCGAACAGAAGTTACACAAACAACAATAATATGCCAATTCGATGCGCAATCAAAAAATATTCAATGGTTGTTACATCAGATTTTCGAAATTGTGTACAGTTTTACCGCAAATCTCAAACGTACATCTTAGCTGATAACTCTGTATGAATGCGGATGTATGCATATGAGACTGTATCTCTTGGGATCCAAGAGGCCAGTTCGATTTCTGATCTTGAAGGGTATACTTTGAGTTTGTATCGTAGAGTCAATATCGTGATGAGAGGCTAACTATATGGAGCTCAAATGGTATTGTAGTTAATAACTATAAAATATATAATAATAATAAATGGTAAAAACGAATAATGTACAATATAAATATCGACATTAAAACGACCTTCTAAAGATTTCATACTGTGTAATGTTTAAAAACATCTGCATAAAACGTTTACTGGATGCATTACGCACAGCATTTTTAAACCAGATATCAGGGCATTGCAGACATAGTTTGGATATTCTGTATTGTGTGGGAATCTAATATTAAGAAAACGGGTAAAAGAATCAAATGTCAGTGAACTACTGGCACAACGCTACTACAAACATTAATCAGAGATTGTTATTTCTAAACCAGAAGATTTATTTGTGTTCATAGTTGTATCAATACTAGTTTTTTTGTTTTGAAACAATTTCTGCTACAGCTAAAGCAAGAATGGCTTGAAACAGAGTAATTTGTTCCTCTAAAATCTGTCATTTCTACTTCTTCATTTTCTTTTTCACCATTGTGAAGTCCTTTAATACCAAAAACAAGCTTTTTTTCTATTGAAGATTTGCCATCCAAGGTTGTTGTAATTTTGTAACTACTCAGTTTCTTCTTCAATGACTGTTTCACTGCCATTTGGAATTTGTTGTAGCAGTGTCATAAACATATCTTTGTCTAAGATTGGTTCTAGTGGTGGAGTTGTTATTCCCGAGGGTTTTCCAAAAATTGTTAATATTTTGTTGCGTTACTCATATCCATGCCCAAACAATTAGATTGCAACAGCTTCACATTGTCCATTACCTGAAAACACATAAGATACTTGTGATGTCAGTTTTGATTACAGAAGTTTTCTTTTGTCATCATATTTCACTTTAAATCACTCCTTGATCTATAGGTTGGACGAGGGAAGTGACGTTGAGCGGTAAATACATTACTTGACATACATCACTGATCATACTAAGTTCTATGGCGGTTGGGTGAGATGGAGCATTAACTAGTAAAATGTAAAACGATGCATCATGCAGGTTTGTCCCATTTTATTGTATTATGGCAGGTACTTGCTTGTATTATTTTGTAAATAGCATTCTGTCCAGCCAGTTACTCTTCTGTCTCTGATAGATAATTGGCAGTATTTTGAAATTCTCTATGTGCTGCTTACATTTGTACAGATCATAACAGTTACTTGATATTAGGTTGTTTTTCAGTCAGGTATTAATTTTCACAATGCGTCTTATTTGGCAGCATCTTCGACAGACGTTCTATAATAATCATTTTACTATTAAACAGTTTTGGTTACAAAACCAATGAACCAGTAAAGTTGAAGATCTTCAAAACTCACCTGTCTCGTTTGCATTGCAGATTCAATCATGTCTATACCATGATTTATAGACCATGGCTATACCATGTCTTTTTTTTTAAATGATCAAGTCAACCTTTCTTTGAAATTTTTAGATTCATTTAACATCTCATTAAAATGTAATGCTTTCTCATGTAATGAAAATCATGGATTGCCTATGCTCTATTTCTGAATAAACCATTAACACATTAATTAGTCTAAAGCTATGTTTCCAGATACCACTCTCTTCCTTTCTGTACCTGTATCCAATATCCTTTGTGTTTCAGGAATATTTTTTCTTATTTTAGAAATTATCGGCTGTGACACTCCATATTGAATAGCGAGTTCAGTCTCAGACTATCCAGCAGCAAGTCTTTTAAGTTTTTACTGGCTCTGTAACAGAATCGCTTTTTTTCTTGTCCGTCAATCTGTAAACTATAAAAACCAGAATAACTTAATATTAGGCAAAATAAGTTGCTTATTTTCCACGCAAACAAAAAATCTTAACAATTCTACCTTATGCTAACTATTTTAGATTAAAAGTAAGGAAAGTTAAGGAATGTCAAAACATACCTGTTACACGATAGGATACCTCATGCAACCTCATGGTATACCTAATGGAACCTCACACTATGGAGCGTACATACATGTATACCAGGGGTACGTTCAGAAACCTCACTAGAGTCAATCCTAGTATAGTATCATTCTATCTCTTCATAATAACGATAATAAAAAGAGAAGCAACGTCTCAAAATTACCTTCAGTAAGATTTCTGAACGCACCTCAGTAGACTTCTGTGTAACGCGAGTTCTTACAACGCGAATTCTTATAACGCGCCAAATAATAAAATACAGGAATTATCTGATTCAAGAATTAAATCTGCTTTAGTTAAACATTAAATTGTTTTCTTCATCGTTACCGGCTTCTCATGTTTCATCCTTTTTTTTTTTTTTTTGACGCGGACATTCTTAATATAACGATACGAGTACTAGTGCTAAAAAAACGCCTGAGGAATCAGTAACGTATCAGTGTTTTGTATTCGCGATACGAGAAAGCTTACACTTAAAATACGTAAGTATATATAATACAAAACTATTTTGTAAATTAGGTTTACAAAAAAATGTATTTTTAAGGACATAATGGATAAAATTAGCAAGAAAAAAATGTTAAAATGGAAATGCCTTTCTATTAAAGAAAAAGTCGCAAAGTTAAATCGGCTGAATTCTGGGGAAAAAGTAAAAGATATTTCCAACGAATTTCATTTAAACGGACTAACAGTCGAACTATAAAAAAATGAAAGCAAAATAAGAACCTACTACAACTATATTAATTCGTTACCGGTTTGAAGAAAAACTGGACCCATAAAAGACCCTTTGATATCTAAAATAGAAAAGTGTTTAATGATATGGATGGATGATTGTAACTAAAAAAGTATTCCTTTAAGTAACCATATCATAAAACAAAAAGTATGCCAAATTTACACTCATTTGAAACAATCCACTTCTGATGAAGTACACAGATATGCTTTTAAAGGTAGTCAAAGATGGTTCGACAAATTCAAAAATAGGATTTTTTTAACATAATATTAAAATACAAGGAGAACGAGCCTCAGCTGACTTACAGTCAGCCCTGAAGTTTAAAGAAGAATTTACTAAGTTTTAGAAGAAGTAGGCTAATACCACTGATCAGGCATTCAATGCTTATGAAATGGTTTAATCTGAAAAAAAATGATACAGCGAACATTTATTTTCAAATGTGAGAGATCTGCTCCTGGATTTAAATCTTGCAAGGAAAGGATAACATTACTTTTATGCAGTAATGCACCTGAAAAATGTTTAACGAAGCCTCTGCTCATTAATAAATATTTAAATCCATGCACTATGGAGGGACACAACGAGTCTACATTTTCCATTTACTGGCAGGCATATAAGAAAGTGTGGATTACAGCACCAATACTTAGAAAATGGTTTTATAATTTTTTTTGTGCTTAATGTTGAACAGTATTTAAAGGAAACAAATTTAAGTTTTAAGGCTTTATTAATAATTGACAATAAACAACCAAGGACTTGATTTAATTAAAGAAGTAGAAACAGATTTTACAAAAATACGGATCCATTATTGGAGAGTTCTACACAATTTAAAAGTAACGTGCAAGATTGTCTAGCTCTATATTTAAAACTGCAAAAAGAACTGGAAATAAATACAGCAAATATAATAAAGCAAGATAATAGATTCATGGCAAAGGTTGAATCTGTAAGTGAAACTGATTCAACAATTGAAAATTAATATTTACTTTCCTTAAAATGAAGACGGAATGTGATTTTGAACTATTCGGACAGTGACTAATAATCAAAATTGTAGAAGTATTTTTCAATTTTAAAAATCTGAAAAACAATACATAAATTTGTATAATTACATTTTTATTAAATTTGAATCAAATAAAAGATTTTTTAAATACATGAATATGTTTTTTTTGTTAACGTTGTATATATGCCGTTTATTTTTGAAATACTCCTCTTTGATAAAAAAGTTGGCATAGCAATAATTATTTCAACCATTTTATTTTAAATTATGCGTGTTATAAAGCAAAAATATTCCCTTAAAACACGACTTCCTATAATGTGAATTCATATAGCGCGTAACGTATTAACTACGTTATACGGGAGTCTACTGTATAGCTTTATGTTGAGCCACAACATGAAATCGTAACTAACTTATGTTTACAAAATTAATATTTCATCAGATTTACCGAATTAGTAAATATTTTTCAAAATCGTGGAATGAATTTTGAGAGTAATAAATAAAACTCACAAGTTAGAAAAATATCTACCGTTACGACGTGCAAAATTTTGATACTTTTTTTTTTTAATTGATTGATTTTCTTTATTTCTACATTCAATCTCACAGTATACTGTTGCATTTTTATTCTTACGAATTACTGAACAATGTGATACATAACATCTATTACGTTGAGCGTGTAAGGAAAAGCTAAGAAATCAGAACTGTAAATGTCATCCAAGATATATTTTAAAACATGCTTTAATTAAAAATGTTTAGTGAAAAGCTGTTCTAAGAAAAGTATTAACCGGTAAAGTTAAGTACTGGGATGTACTAATTGTAAGCCACTTTTGATATAGGCAAGATTTAATGCAGCTACGGAGCGAAAAATCGAGAGCCGTTCGGAGCCTAGCAAAACATTTTTGCATGTCGTGCACTCAATCGTCTGGGTAATTCGTTTTGCCAACGGCGCGGTAAAAGAGTACATTACACAGTCAGTAACATCAGGCTGGCCGTAGTCATGATCAAAAAAATCTTCAAAACTATATGTGTCGTACTCAATTATTTTATCCAGTCTCTATCGAATAACTTCTGATAAATTTGTGTTATTAGAATGTTTAGTAATTTTTAAGTCAGCCAGCATTATTGCAGGTTCCAGTTACTTTTTCTCGACAACTACTGAGTTACAATTTTTGAGTTTCAGAGGCTTCAGTATAGAATATACGTACTTAGAGAATTTAGTATATGCGGACCAATGTAGCAGTTAATGGATAGTCGTTGTAGCCTCCGGCCTGTCAGACAGTGCCAAAATTTTTAAAGAAAAAATTAAACAGAAATTTCGTATGCAAAAAGCCGCAATGAAGTCAGTACCTCAAAAATATTAGGAAAATAGATTAAAGATACGATACGTGATGATCGAATTATAAAATGGATGAAATGGCCGCGTTTAAGGAGAGGCGAAACGTTTTCATTTGGTATAAAAATCTTTCGCAATAAAGTTTTGCATATTGTAGAAAATAGAAAATATAGAATAGCAAGCATGCTTAGTGGTAAGAAAAGCTAAGTTCAATAACATAACCCAAACATGGCACCCAAACAAAGTTTTACTGTATGTGGTAATTATTTTACTGAAGCAATCCTCTAAAGCATCCTGATTAACTCGCCCTGTCAAAAAATATAATACTTAAACTCAAAGTCCTCAATCAAATACTGAATAAGATCTAGAGTTGATCGTAGCGTGATACGTAGTCCCTCCGCAGTTGGTTCTGCGAGGAAAAGATTGTTCTAGATTTTTTGTTTTTGAAATTTTTTCCCAGCGATCAAGCATTTTCAGAGTGTCTTCGATTATCTGAAGTATTAAGAAGATATAGAAAATTGAATAATTATATTATAGTAAATGTAACCAGAAGTATTTGCTAGTATTAAATTCATATTTTTAATACATTTTTCATGACACCTGCATCGAAACTTCAAGTTTCAATGACTACGTTTACACGGCGGTCTTAAATCAATTGAGTTAATAATGATCTAAAAGAATTGACCAGATATTCCTTACAAGTAGGAATGTCTATCATTTGTGTATTTCTTTAGATCAGCATTATCTAAACTGTTTTAAGACCGTCTTGTAATCGTAGTCAGTGTCCCTAGAGCCAGTCGAAAGAAGCTAATTTCAGGCCAATATCGCGGACAACTATTAGAGGGTGCGTAAATTGCGAATGCTTTAAATCAGCGAGCAGAAATATGCATTTTTCTGCCAGAGTCAAGTCAAACTCAGTGGTTGTTCTAGCCCGATTATTTTGACATTTGTTTGTTAGTTACTTAAGTTTATTTAATTTATCTTCATAAGTGACAATTCCAATCGTGCAATCATCACAATATACACATATGCTAATAGTTCCCCGCAACATTAGCCTTAAATTAACTTGTTTCTGAATGGCTGCTGACACTGAAACTTGGTTTCAATGCAGATCATCATGAAAAATATAGTGTATGATACGCGATAAAAAACTATTAACGTTTTGGGTCTCGCGATCTGACGGAATCTCACTTAGTTCGACGCAAGGGCATCCAGGAATCAAGAGGGCGAATTTATACTCGCTCTAATGAATTTTATTAGCCGACACTTCTCAATAATATGGTACACTTCAATTCTCTCTTTCGCTCAACACATGCGCTTGCTCACCCTTTTTCGCTCCTCTCTTGCACGTCTTCAAACTTCAACTGACTCCCCTTTAGTCTAAAAACGTCTTGTTTTATCTCTTGTCACACGATATGCTATTTCTATTTATTTATACAATTTAACATATTATATACATTGTGACGTAATTTTTCGAATCACGGTCACAAGGCGACTGCGGCTACCGATACAGATAACGTTCTCGCTTTCCGGTTCCTTTCGGGTCGCCATCCGGGTTGGAAACTATGCTCTCGGGTTGATTAGTACAGTTACGCCAATGCTCTCGAAAGATTTCGTTATTGTTTAGTGGAGGTCGAGGTGCTCGAATCTGCCGTGGGGAAGACGTACGAGTTCCCCGGCAGAGACGTCTCCACAGACCAGCAGAAGCCCGGCTGAAATACCGGCGCCCCGCTGGAGATGGGCAAAGGGTCGTAGAGCGCGCAGAGGATAAGGTTTGGATACGGTTAAGGGCAGGGTCGGAACCTCCTGCCCGAGTTAAGGATGTGGTGCCCAGCTGCCGCCCGATGTCCGATTTGGTTTAAAGGGACGATTCGAAGGAAAAGAAGAGTTATCGGTTATAAGGATCTCGACCAATCATAATGATTAGTTCTCGAATTTGGCTATTGTCAAATTAGTCTGTCTCGGGGCAACGACCAAGGTGTCACGAACTGGCTCGCGCTCCCGTACTATCTGTTGATAATTTTTCTAGCCGTGTTTTGATACGGTATAGACAGTTCTCGCTCGTGTAGTTCTCGCGTTGTTCTCGTGATTTTACGTGACCCCAAAAATCGAAAGGATCCGTTAAGCTATCGCCTTTCTGATAGGTTCCGTCAGAGCTCTCGTTTTTGGTGGAGTTGGGCCTGTTCTACCCCAAGTCCCAGTTCATATCGGCTCGTCAATTCCTGATGAAACTAGAATTGGCTGGCGCCCGCCTGGCATGCGGATGCATGGGCGAAGGGTGGACGGCCGAAGGTAACGTATGTAGGTTGGTCCCCGCAGATCGTTCGTTCTCGGATTTTGCTATCGGTGTCGAGTAAAGTTAAGAAATAGGTTATAACATATATCTATAGATTTGACTTCAAAGAAACTCTGTCGTACTGGGTGTGTTCGTTTTACTGGTTTTTTGCCTAAAGTATTCATGAGTTTCATTTTTGTAGTTCGTCTTGGAGTTTCGCAACATTACGAAGGCAACAAGCATGAAACCTTTTAGCGAAAAAACTAGCTAGATGAACACAGCTATTACCTTCACAAAGGTCCAATTGGATCAGACAGAGGAATTTACAGTCTAAGAGACGTTCATATTTATAGACAGGACTACGTAGAACTACGGAGTTTAGACATCAAATCACTTAGAAGAAAACCCATTGGTAAATGCCACCGGGCTAAATTTTATTACAGAATGTTATATGTGGTTTTACATTAGTTTACTCTAGGTAGAGTTAGGATAGGATGGAATGTTTAAACTTCGAAGACTGGTTAGGTTAGTGGATAAGTATATCGTCTGAACAGAGCATTAAATGTTTGAAAAGGTTCCGTCAGATAAAGATAGCTTACAATATAATTTTTTTTTAATTTGCATTTGTGTCCAATGGGGTCTGTGCGCGACTGAGCATTACTCCCCCGGTGCTATCTAAATAGTGCATCTAATACTAACCATAAGTGCAATAGCCCGCCAGATATAAATTTAGCTAGAGCATATTTAATCAGCAATGAAAATGCTCGACCGAAAATAAAGAGTTAGGCGAAGAGAAAGCGTCATCGCCAGGACATCCAGGCTCTTTGGGGTCATAGAAGACGAGATGACAGCCCTTCGGAGCCTCTTGGACAGGAACCGAGGCACATCCACATCTGGACAGGATCATCGTAAACAATCCTCTAGGAATGTCAACTGCACCTGAAGGATTCACCAACAAAGTCGCGCTGGCCTTTTACTTCACGCATGGCGAGAAAGTCGCTGCCATCGAGATGCCTGGCACTGAAGGGTTTCCGCGGCACGACAGGTTTCTATCCCTGGGCCTTCTCAATACGGTAACCCTCCAGAAGTGCGGGAAGCTGACGCGACTAGGACCAGCCAGCCGGTTTGGCCAACATAAGTCGAGAAGGGAAGTCCACTCCCACAATTCAGGCTATCTCAACGACAGAAGCTAAGCCAATTTCTAATGTTAAAATACTTCGTTTCCACCATTTGTACTGGGAAGACTATTCTGGTTGCTGTAACAATATCCACATTCTATCTTTTGCTTTAGTAACCTACCAGTGTCTTCGACGTCTTTTCAAGGATCCAGTCATATTATCCAGTCCTCCACAACGCCTATTTATTCCAATAAATTAACTTCTCGCGAGTCCAACACTGTAGTGCTCTTTGAACGAATTCGAATGATCGCGCTCCTCCTACGCGAACTAACTGCATCAGACACCATCTACTTCAGTCGCTAAAATTCCTCGCTAGAAACGGAGAACATTACAAATGTATAGTGGTGGTTTCCAACTTGTGTCGACTCGTGTTAACACAAAGGCTCACTACTTGCTGATTCTAGCTGAATATTTGCGAAACGACCAATGATGTATTTTAATGTCGACTTGAGTCTACACAATACGGCGTCAATGCCTTCAAAGAAGTTAACTTCATTTTGTGAAATACAGGTATTATTTCAGGCATTGAATAATTAACACTCAAGGTGCTCAAAAAGCTTTGCGTAGCTGGTACATTAGGCCGATGCACTTTTAATAATTTGTCTTGCCTAAAAGTATTATTCTGGTATATACTTTTGAGAGACACACTCTAGTTGCGGATTGGTTTTTTTTTTTCATGCTTTGCCACTACTTATAACGACGCAATTCACATTTCAATAAATGCAGCAGGAATTAAATCAAATTAGGTCGCAGTTTTTGTTACATTTCAATATCATTGGTATTTTTCATACTATGTTTATGGGGCGCATCCTTTTGACGTATTTTGAATTTCACGAGAAAAATTACAGAAATCGTTTACATTTTTCTTCTTCCACTTGTACTGATTTTTACTCCATTTATCGAGACAAATATACAATATATGGAAATTCATTTTCTTCTAAGCGTTTTAATTTTGAAATTCTCCTTGTGGTATATCTATCTCTACGGATAGGCGTCAAACTGACACGATCGTAAAGTAAGCATTAATGCCAGTAAATTGGTTTCACTCACGAAAGCATTACTGCTGTAATAAATATAAACTCGATAAAACAATTAGTTCTACAAGAAAGTGAACTTCAAAAGTAAACATAATCAATGCAGCGGGTATACTTCGAAGTCGATATTTCAAATCTGAAGTGTGACACGGCGTCACTGTTCTACGAATTTACGTTGGAAAATCCTGCTACAGAAAAGATATAATAAATGTTGAATGTTATACATTTTATATAAATATATATTTCATAGTTTCATTTATAAGTTAATAGTGTAGAATTATGTAGCTTTTCAAGTTGTTTTTTAAAGAAAATGTCTAATTTCGTTCATGCGTCAAATTGAGTCATGCCCATAGAGATAGGTATACAAAAAATGTCCGCAAATCTAGTTTTGATAACAGTTACATGAAAAATGTAATATTGTTATGTTGATCTGTCTAGTCTAAGGAGACATTCCGTAATTGACCACGGCTGCGGTTATTAACAATTTCAGTCGATTCCATCGACAGATTTCGACTGGTGACAAAAATCAATCGATGCCATTAGCTGAAATTTAATAACCCCAACCGTGGTTCAATTACGGAATATACCCTAAGTTACACAAAAATTAAATATGTTTTGTGATGGCTGAAAATAAACATTTGATTAAATATTGTATACAGATATTATAAGCAACGTGAACATTTGCAGTAAGAATCTTTCGAATTTTACTTTTGTAATTTAAAAAATTACTGTTTTTAAAAATGATCAAATATATTGTTAATGTTATATTGAAATAATATTTTAAAGAGCATATTTTAGGATGGATCCAATGTAATATTGTGTAAACGCAACATTGTAATATTACATGCATATTTCTGGAAATTGCTAATCTAGCATTATACTGAAGTAACAAATTATGTTACCCGTACATTCGTAAATTAACAACTGCTATATAACTTGTTACTTACAAGTAATATAACTGTTATAAACTGCGTTTAGTGGGGTGTCCAAAGAGATATGAAAATGCGGTTTCTTACCCAGCAAACACACTTTTGTAAATTTAATATAACAGTAATAAAACTAGTAGTAACAAGTGATGAAACACAGTGAGTACATGCATGCTAAATGCAATAAGTAATTTCCCACCTAATGTATATTACCATGATATTGTTGAGACGTAACTTGTTAAAAAAAAAAATAGCTACTTCGTTATAATAATGTAGCAATATTACCACGTAACTGTATTATAATGTTAATTCATTATGGGTAAGTCATAGTAAAATATACATATAAACAGGTACATAGGGTTAGTTTAGAGAAGTTTGAAATTCGGTTGTAATTTTGCACCGCTGGCACTAGAAATTTATATTTAGATTGAGATGGACCATACTAGCAAAAATACCTATTAAAGAAACAGAGATAAATAATGTTATCTAAAAAGCATATTGGCATCCTGCTACTAAACGTCATTCTTGATAACAGGTACTTTTTGTTAATATCATTGCTCACATCAATCATTTACAATTGTGGTGTTAATGGTGCGAAATCAGCAACAAATTTGGAATCTGTCTGAACCCATCCTGTATAATATATCATGAAATAAAACTACTGGATTTGAAACTTGTTAATATTTACTTTATATCATTCTGTTATGCAACATAATAGGATATAACAAAAATAGAATTTCTTAAATCAGCATAGAGATAAATGAAATAAAAAAGCGAGATTTATATTCTTCTGATGCTTACTCTTTATCTGCAATGTTTTTATTTGCATCTCGTAGTTCTCTTCGTTTAGTAAACCTAATCCAGTCGGCCGCACGGTTATCAAAAGTACCCTCTGTAATACTTGAACAAACTCTATATGTAAAGATACAAGTACAAAGATGAAACCGAAACTTCAAAAGTAACTCGTAATTTGATGTAAGCATATTTTGAATTATAGTTATCAGGTACATTTTGGAAGTGGAAAGGTTGTTTCTATGTTTCTGTCTTTCCAGGAACAATGTATAGCGCATCTATTGGTGAATACCTTTCTTAACGCCCTATGCGCATTGTTTCGCCCAGAGTGTCCACCAATCTTCGAAACAAAGTTTTTCTGAAAAAAAAAGATTATACCTTTTCAAATACATAATGACGACAAAAACAGATCGCTCATTAACTAACAATTGCTGCATCATGTTGAAGCACATAAAAGAAATATTTAAAAGGAGTAGAATATTCGTTAAAGAAAGACCAGATGGTATTCCTTGCATTTCAGAAACAACTTTATGGATTGTTACATAATATTATAGATATTATTTACAAATTGAAATGTTGCTTCTTCTGTTTTATTTCATCAACAGCTTTTAGGGATAGAAGTGACTCAATTAACCCAATATCATTAATTGACTGATTAATTGGTTTTTCCAAATTAGATAAACGTTTATCAATGCTTTGTAAGAAGACGTTAATGCCTGCCAACAGTCTTAATATTTGTGGTAAGTGCTTATCAATATTGGTGTCATTTGTGTCTGAAAAAAAAGCCCGAGCATAACTGAATTAAACATATCACTTTCACGTCGTAATCCAGGCATTCCCAAGCAGTGCAACGTTTAAACGGATCGCACGTTTCAATATACCTGTATAGATTGAAAGAATATATATACAGATATATTGAACACGCATTCAGTGTCGTGATTCCGCTCCTTGAAATGCCGACGTGAAATAATAAACGATTTTCGTCTCATGGTTGCCTTTAATTGGCCCATTTTCAAATACGCTATATTCTTGACCAATCACGAGTGTCCCCATAATAGAGTAGGGCAACGTAACACTTCTATAGTTGAAATATAATCGAGATATATTTACTGGAATAGTACATCTATATAATTATAATATAATTTATGATACATCACAATCTGATTCAGAGTTACCAAAAGACAACATAACCCTTTTGAATATCCGTTTTAATGCAGTGATATGGAAATATTATATTATATATTAATATTAATGTTTCTATAAGATAATAATTGTTACCTTATAACGTTACAAGTGCGCAATGTATTAGTAACAAATTGTGTTTGTTGGGTATGGATGTCTAAAGACTGAGACCGTAGCCTTAGGTGTCCGGCCACAGGAATGTTTATCTTAATATCCTTAAGACAGTGTATATTACAATGGAAAAGGGAAGGCTTGTAATTGTAAGTGTTCATGCAGTTTGACGTAGGTTGAAAACGGCAGCCCTCGCCTGTAAGTCAATTTGATCTTGAAAATTACCTCTCAGAGGCGCACGTCGAGACGGCAGCCTTCTGGAATGCGACGTTTGTCGTCAGCTCTCTCTGGAGTTCTGTTACGGAGCCTTTATCCTGGTTGATCCTTCATGATTAGTTTAAGATTCAAATTGCATTAATATGTAGAATAAAGTCGATTTTAATATTAAATTAGTTTTATCTACGAAGTGTACGTTTTATTTTTTAGTATGTGTGCCATTTTAGTTTTAAACTTCAATGTTAAATTACAGTTTCTGATTCAAATATTAATGCATTATTAACAACAATAAGATATTGAGTAATTACCGAAATAAGGTACAATAATTCACTAAAAACTTGTATGTGCAATGCAAAACTAATTTCATTAATAAAGAAAAATATGGATAAAAAAATGTTGAAAAAATGTTGGTGATTAATTATTTCTTAATTATTTCAACCATTAAATAATTTATGTTCACATGAAAATAATTTCGTCAAAAAAAATAAAATTTGTAAATAAAATTTTAGTGAATTTTATATTTTTCCATGAATACGAATCTTTCTCCACCTGAAAATACCAACATTTACAATATCGTTTTTCGAAAATATATGTTTGGATCTTTCTTTTTTCATAAAGCCTGTCCTCTTGTCCTTATAATACGAAAAAATTCCTTTTTATGCCTGAAACTTGTATGATCAAACACATATTGTATACTACATATTTTCTCTATTAATAATACAAGATTGTAGTGACAAATATTTATTAGTTTATTATTATTATTTTGGTTATGTTATGTTACAAAAAAGAGGTTATGCAGTGTTAAATTAAGGTCTTGATTTGGAAGACTGTGGGTGCTAGAGATTCAAAGGAGGGCCAGTAGATTGAAGTACAGTCAAAGGAGGTTCTATTCTAGTTTCTATTCAAGCTTCTATTCCATTCTAGAGGAGTTAAAAGTTTAAAGTAGGGGCCAAGTATAGGTCCAAATAGCATTATAATAGGTTCTGTTAAGGAGTAAAGCCGTCAAAGTAGATTCTAAATTATGACTCGGGTTCTTTTATTAAAACATTTCATCGACGTAACCCTATAATTTAACGATTGAAAGAACTTACCCGTAAGTGAAATTCTATCATAATTGTATGTAGCGTCTCTATCGAAAAAATCACGTGTGTAGTATTTTAGTCTGAGACCGGTGTCACCACAGGTTTTAAAGTATAATTAACCAAAAAACATCTGGGTTACTCAATATGCACCACTGAATGGACTGCAATATAGCCGTAGTATCTATCGACAACGGCGCCTTTATTGATTTATGAATGCTAACTTTAATATTAATTATCTTCAATTTTATCCACGGCTAACTAATGATCTTTTCTAAAAAAAATTGGACACCAGGCGCAAATCCTTCTTAAACACGTTCTTCAATTTTAGAAATACTCTCCACCGACAAGCTCAGCTCGCAGAGGCGGCAGGGATCTTTATAACTGGGACAGAAAAATATTCAACACTATCAAATTAAAAATCTCAAGTTTCTATGCATCCTGTGTAATAATAATAATTCATTTATTCAATAAATGCCGCGCGTAAAGATTCTAATTCATGCTTTAAATATTTAACGAGATCAAGTTACTCACAAATCGCGTTACACAAATTATCGAATTATAAAATTTAAATGCACTGTGACGTGATTTTTCGATTCACGGTCACAAGGCGACTCCAGCTACCGATAAAGATAACGTTCTCGCTTTCCGGCTCCCTTCGGGTCACCACCCTGTTCAGAAACTACGCTCTCGGGTTGGTGAGTACAGTTATGCCAATGCTCTCGAAAGATTTCGTTATGAATTAGTGGAGGTCGAGGTGCTCGAATCTGCCGTGGGGAAGATAGGCGGGGGATGAAGTTTTGATACGGTTAAGGGCAGGGGAGGAACCTCCTGCCGGAGTTAAGGATGTGGTGCCCAATTGTCGCCCGATGCCTTGGGGAAGCGGCCGTGGATTCGTTAAAGAACGCTCTCGATTTGGTTTAAAGGGACGACTCGAAGGAAAGGAAGAGTTATCGGCTACAAGGATCTC